>CM025614.2:9769367-9779822 GCA_014621495.2 Entosphenus tridentatus
TGTGTGTGGTGGTGGTGTGTAGTCGACGATGTGTGTGGTGGTGGTGGTGTGCGACCGTGTGCGTGTTCCTGCCGCGCGTGCGTTTACGCAGCGCTCGCGAATGGAGTGACGGAAGGCGGCGGCCCCGCTACGACCTCTCATGTCTGCGGCGGACGGCAAGCGGCCGCCGCGCAGTCTCGGGGAGGGACCCAGCAGGTAGGTCACTCGGGGTCACCGTCGGTCCGACTCGGCCGTCCAGCGCCACTCGGTGGCAACCCACAGACGAAGACTCGGGGCCGGGGACCACTCCGCTACGACCGGGACACCCGTGACTGCGCGGAAGCACCCTGGGCCAAACAAAGACACCCATGGCTATTGGGGACCTACTCGGGTTACCCAGGGTCACACATGAACAACCTTCGGCCGTCTCGGGCCACTGAAAGTGGGACTACTGGGGTTGAAATGCCTTGGGGCCAGTGGTCATGTCGAGTATCGGAGACGCGGTATAAACAATGAATGTTCGGTGGTGGTGGTGGCTCGTGACTCCAGTTTAAGGAAGTCACAAGATAGCATCTCAGAGGTGGCTACGTGGTGGCCCAGAATGATACTACCGTGTCGGAGCACAGGGTTATGACGGCGGAAATCCTTAATATCAGGGCAGCCACCTGATTAAACAGGGTTATCGAGCCTAACGGCTTCATGGCCTCAGCATAATCGCCAATAGCCGCACAAGGCATTACATTCGTTTTTTTCCCCATTTAATTCACACATTTTAAGGTTTGAGGACTAAACATTGCCAAAACATCGTTGCCATGTCACAAAACTACTCTATCACAGGGCCAATGAGAAGTTACAACACCGAGCGTAGTCAAAAGGCATTTGAACGGATATCGTAAGTAGTTTTGTGTTATCGTTTGGAAGCAGTTCTGTAACATCGTGCGATGCATTGCGTTATGCTGTAGTTACAAGTAAAGATATAGTTGTTTCATCACATTGTCAATAACGTAATTGGAATATAATAATACAATAATAATTTGTGCCCCTTGTCGGTCGTGGAGGTATTTTGACCTGACTTAACCACACTGGTTACTCCGAAGTTGCCTTTTCCAGGTGATGAATAAAGGTGGATCGATTGATGAGTGTAATGTGAAGATAACATCATTCACCAGGGCTGGGTTCCCATCAAACCACTTCTTAGCTGCATGGACTGGATTTGCGTGTCTGATAGAAAAAAAATGCAGGTGAAGTCACTGGCAGTGCATTCATCTGAGACTGGAAAACTTGAGGTGGCCTTTGGTGCCTCTTTAACTTGGAGCTGCTATGCTCGCAGTGCACATTGCCAATGCACAGATGGAGACTTGTGTCAGATTATTTGATTTCGGCACATTATCCAATCACTGTGAATATGATAATATAATTTGACTTGAGAGAACTTGCGTAGTTGTACCTCTTGTGTATTCCATACAAATGCACGTTTGAATTTGTGGTCAAATTGCAATTGTTACCCTAGGGTGGGGTGGAATGCGCAATTATAAATTTTAATTATTATGATGTAAAAAGTAGGTCGGGTAGGACGTCACTCGAAGGGATGATGGTGATGGCCAATTCTGGTGATGGACTGGCAGCCAAAAAAAGAGGAAGACTCCCAAGATAAACTATGCGGTCAATTAGTGGTCAGGAGCGAGATGGGTTTTACTGTCGCAGAACGGTGAGGCATGTCGACAATTCCGCAGTGGATAGGCGCTGGTTAATGATGAAATATCTTCTCATCCCAGCGTGGCGAGTGTGGAGAGTCCCTTCTGCCGGATCTGCCACGAGGCGGGCTCGGCCGAGGAGCTGCTGTCTCCGTGCGAGTGCATGGGCACGCTTGGCTGGGTGCACCGCGCCTGTCTCGAGCGCTGGCTCGCCGCCTCGAACACCAGCTACTGCGAGCTCTGCCACTTCCAGTTCCTGGTGGAGCGCACGCCACAGCCTTTCTCACAGGTGGCCGGCCTTGTTGGTCTCCTCCCTCACCACGAACCGCCACCCTCACCCACCCCCACTTGCGCTTGCGACAGCCCCCGCACCCTCCCAGCGGACCCGGTGTCATTTAGAATCAGCATCACGCGTTGAGAGTATTTGGCTGCTCTAATTTTCCACATGATAAGCCGCTTTGTTAAACTATCGTTTGTGGCCAGGTCTCTTCTGAAAAAGAGCTCTATGGCTCAGTTGGCCTTAGCTGGTAAAATAAGAATATCTTAGTTTAGTAGCTCTCCTGCGTAGGCATTCATGGTACTCGTGTGTAGCTCTTTGAAGTATTTTCGGGTTGTACCACGGGTTGTTTCTGATGTTTCACTTCATGCGCTGGGGGGGCTTCTTCCATGTGGTTGCAAAACGTAGGACAGCATGCTAAATAACACACGATACAACCTGCATCGGGGAGCTATTCGGCGTGCAGGAGGCACAACTGCACAGGGGCCCGCGCGGCATTGCTGTGCAAGCTCTTTATCGCTGTTCAAATTCTTTGATTCATCCATTAAAACTGATTGTTATGCTCATAATAAATGTCACATTTTGTACATAGGAATCAATCATTCATGCAAATGTTACTGGGATAAATTAAACAACACCAAATTAAAAGGCAGTGCTAATAGGACAAAAAATAATCGATTCTTGAATTGAACTGGCGTATCTTTCAAAACTCATTCAGTCGCAAATACGATTTATAGTTTTACAGGCTTGTGTGACTTTTATTCGCTTGAACACTGCACCTGGGCGTTGCTGCACACCTGGGTGTTGCTGCCATTGAGTTGTCGACGCTTGTTCCTGCTGTTTTGCCGACGCTGTTGCTTGCGCGCACGCGTCCTGACAGTGGTTGCGGCGGCCGAGCCCCAAGCAGGAGCGACGCACGCTGCTCAGCGACACGCTGTGCTTCCTCTTCATCTCGCCGCTCGCCGGCGTCTCGGGCTGGCTGTGCCTACGCGGCGCTGCCGACCATATCGAGTCTGGCAGCCGGAGTCGCCTGGAGGCTGCCGGCCTCATTGGCCTCACCGTCGCCCTCCTCACCATCTACCTCTTCTGGACAGCTGTGAGTTTGCATGATCCATCATCACGAGCCATGGGTATATAGCCCGTAGGTGTCCACTGCACATCGTCATTTGTTTCCACTTTCCTCTATCTTGTGCCAATGACGAATCAATTAACTTGTCCCTATTTTGAATTTTATGTTTTTTTAAACACAAAGCACGACACTTTTTTAATTCAGTACGACTTTAAATACGTAGCAAGTATTTGCCTAATTTTCAAGGGTCAGTCTTAGTTTATCAGCAGACTTTGTCCTGGTCAACCGTGCATCCGAGTGAGTACAATCAGTTGAAGAAAAAACATCAGAGCTTGAAAACATTAATTAGCTTAAGCACATTTTATGGTGTCTCTCTTTTTTTGTGGTCGGCTACAAATGAGGCAAGACAAATAAGCTCCTTACTTCAGCGCTTAACCTTGTTTTATTGTGTAGGAGCCTGGGTTGGTGACAAACGTCTTGGCACTGACACGGGTGTCCAACTATCCTCCTAAGTTACCATCCTCCTCTAAGTTACCATCCTCCTAAGTTACCATTGCTGAGCAACAATCCCAAGGGCCCAAAAAGTCCAAGCAGCCGGCAACAAATGGCATTATTGACAGTGTAATAGGTACGTGTTGATGTTTCTTGATTTCAGCAAAGCTGTAAAAACTTTGGAAAAGAGGAAATCTCAGAGTCGAGCAGTATGAAAAGCACATCCAGTAATACCCCGATTTACGTCTCCCCATTTTCCGTTACTGAGCAAATACATCGTCACTTTATTAGTAACACCGCTACCTGATTTGTGTCGCCTCAACCCACGCTTACATCACTGAAGCATCATCCGTCTGTTCTCGTATCTATCACCTCTCAGCCTTCGCCGCCACCTACCCTGTAAATCGCTTTGATTTATGTATTTTGATATTCGTCGTCGCACCTTTTAGGAACGCATCCCAAACGTAAACCAGGGTATTGCTGTATATGGTCGCCATGAGGTGCCGTCGGATTTACCCATTTCGCTGTGGCCCCCCCCCCACCCAGGTCTCCGTACGCTACCACATCCGGCTGTACCAGGAGTGGCGGAAGACACACCACCGCGTGAAGCTGCTCACGCCCCGGCCGCCCGGGCCTCCGGCCTCTCTCAACCCGCTGCTGGGCCCTCCACACCCCGCCAAGCGCCCGTCCTCCTCCGACACGGTCGTGTGACCCCCGCGGTGGCTCTCCGCCGTTCGGCCATGCCAACGCCCCCCCACCCCTCCCCTGGGCGTCTGACCCAGCCGACACGTCCGGGCGTATGACTCCACTTGCACGCCCCGTGTAACCTTCACCGCCAGATGTGGCCACGTGACCCAGCCGATACATCCGGTTAACGTGACTTCCATTGATGCTCGGGTCGTGTGACGCGACCGAAGCAGCCCGGTCGCGTGATCTCCCTGCCACGAGCAGGTGTGTTACGCCTGGATGCGTGCCCCCGTTGGTTGCACTTGGCCATTTGACGCTGCTGTCCACAACCAGCCATGTGACCAGGGCTCGCGTGTCGATGCTTCCAGCCATGTGACTTCACCTCTGCAACTTGGCCGCGTCACCACTGACATTTTGCTCCCAGCCAACGCAGCAAGGGCAACTGCGTTGGCAATGCATTTTACTGAGGAGTAACTTGACCCGTTGACCCTGTGGCGGCTGCATCCCAGGATCTCCAGACAAACTTATATGGTACAGCTGCGTTTGTGTTTCCCCCCTCACAGCAATATTAAATTGCTTAGTTAACTTTGTTGAATTTACCTGACAGGTATGGCTCTTGTGGGGCACAACAGGCATGCAAATTGGGTGGGTGGAAAGCCCAGTGGCAAACGGCTTTGGAATGGCAGTCATGAACGCTGGTGATGGTCAAATCCCACCTTGAGTTCTCTAGCCATTTCCAATCCTCTTGTGCCCAGGTACTGCCACACTTGGGCGTTGTGAGATGCATCGCCACGTGTTGGTGTGCACAACCGCGCACTTAAAACGTCTGGGGAATACGATCCTTGGGACAGAATCAGAACATTAGTGCGCGCTTGTTTTGTAGTTACAAGTTGCATCGAGAGTTGTGGCAAAGCCAAATGTATACCGCTTGCACATTCGCTGCGCACGGGCTTGTGACGTGTGGTTATTCCACCATCTGTCGTTGGGTGGGGCAGTTAGGTGCTAAGTGATAGGCGGTGAGACCAACGGGGCGGTGTGCAATAACCAGTGATGGAGCAATGATCACACTCGTTGCATTGGGTCCTCTCTACCAAATGGGCGTGCATTGAAGCGGTTCATGAGTTGATAAACACAGCCACACTAGGGGAGATTTGCTTAAGGGATCCAAACGTTTACATATGAAAACGAAGCATGAAATCTGTACAATCATGTCAGCACTTGTATGCCCCATGGGTCAAAACTGCACACTTTCCTCAATTGCCCATTCAGATCGTAATTCGCAGATGTAATGAATTCGCTGCACGACTACGTCCATCTCGTGGGTAGGCGACGGGTGCTCCCGCTTTAGGTGCTGCCGTAGATCATTATTCATGGGCTCGACTTGGCGGCTGACATCAGCCGACTGGACGCTCACGGGATGCCGGGGCCGTTGTGTCCGTGCTCGGGCCACATCGCAGGCGTGAGTTCCCTATCACCGGGAGGAAGGTTGGGTCTGTGTCAAACTCGGACCAAGCAAGAACGGCTCCTATGTATCTTTAATATCTGTGTTTCGGGGCTGCAGTGCTTAGTTGAATGGCACTGGGTGAAACTCAGCTTGTGTTACTTATCAGATAATATGGAACACTTCCCCACCCGAAGAGATTTTCTAAATGAGGTTCTTCGTGAAGGTTACTTTAGGACTGTCCAATGTAAGTTCGATCTGCAGTGTTGTGATGACTACGTTTGTGAGTGACACGGCATGTTGTTCACAGAGCCACTCTAGCACCTCATTGTCAGAACATTTATAAGAATTGCCCTTTTTTAAATCGACTATAACTTATAAATTTTGTAAAGTGAAAAAACACCCAAACGAGAGAATGAGGCTGATGTTGACTTCTTATTCATCACAAATGTTGAATTGATCAGGAAGCTAAAGCATTCCTCTCCCTGTCAGGAGAACAAACTCGAGTTAAGACCAGACATGGCCCCCAACCCCTAATACCCACACAAGTCACGTGCTTGAATTACAAGTACAGCGGCTTGGCCACCTTCATGGAAATAAAAATATATTTGATCACAAGTTAATCTCTCCACTGTAGGTTTTAACTAGCAGTAAAATATATAATCTCCAATTCACTTTTGAAAGTAAAAAGAAAATCAGTCCAGTGAGCTCATCACATGGGAATTCGGTGCGTGCTCATGCGGTGCTTGTTGAGCAGATTCGAATGGCGAGGGTCGTTGTGCAATAGCGGTCACCTCCTGAGATCGCATGGCTTCGCAGTGGAGGTGGTGCCGATGTGTGGAAACGGGGACCTTCTTGTCCATCGGCGGGCAGCAGCAGCAGCTGCTGAGGCTAGAGAGAGGCCCGCCGGGACTCGTGAAGTCTTGTTCATATGTATCATAACTTTATCACGAAAACAGTAAATACGTAAATAGCGAGTGTGCAGCCTGAAGCTCGCGTGCTCAAGGGTCACGCACTTGATGCCAGTGTGTTTATTGTGATGACAAAAGCACGCCATGAAGACTTTTCGGACACATTGTATAGAAGGCTCAGAGGTATACGGGTTGATACAATTGCATGAAGGTAATCGAAATCGTTTGGACTGTGCCACTGCTACTACTGGGAGGAGGGAACACAGCATTATTTTATTTACAGTAATTTATGCTCTCTTTTGTTGTCAACATTGGTGCTGCTGCTGCTGCTTCATGTATATAAGCTGAAATGAATGGAACAGATCTGGTACGTGTGTGAGCAGCACTTGGTGGAGTTGGATCGGTCTCTGACCTGTTTGGTCCATTCCTGCATTAGGACGGACCACGTCGTCACAAGCATTTTTCACTGGCCTGGCGTGAAACCCGCGTGGGTGTTTCGCAGATAATGCTTTTGCAGTGTGGATGATGTACCTAAGGGTTTGCTGTGATTGTGTTCCTTATTTACCTCGTGTTTACAGTTTAAGTTGAATTCCTGTCTTGATGTATTTTGTAAAAGCGGTCGAGTGTGGCTATCCCTGAACTTTATCTTAAATCAAATGCCCTCTCACCGACCAAGAGAATCGAGCTGCTGGTGTTGAAATGGGCACGTGTTAAAGTGTCTGTTCTTTGAGTGTTCATGCATCCACAAAGTGCGTTGAGTGAACATGGCACGAGTTTGACGTTATCCTCGTACCCCTTTGATGAAGGGGTTTGCGTTCGTGGTCACAGGGTGATGGATGCAGAGTTTGTGGTGTGGTTTGTTCTGCCCGATTTGAAAATGTTCAATTCTAGACTTGGCTGTTGTTATATATATAAAAAAAAAGAAATTTGTAACAAGTCATTTGTGTTTGAATGGTTCTGTATAAATGAGTTATTGCTGTACAACGCTCTCAATAAAAGTATGTATATGCTTGCAAAGTTCAGAGATTCCTGTGCAGTTGTGACTGATACGTAATATGAAGCTTCCACTGGCAGTTCGGCTCAGTGCTCTCGCAGTCCGGGTGGTTTTCCGCTGGCGATTCACTGCTGAGCCAGGAGCAAGCGGCACTGCACTGGAACCTCACCAAACATCTGAAATTGGCTTGGGCCACACTGCCCGGGGTGGTGCTAATGACGCGTTGATTGCGTGTGACGCCATCACAGCCTGAGCAAGGTGGACGGCCTGGCGGCCAGAGGAACAGTGTACGTTCGTGTGAGCGTTCGTTTCTGTGAACGTGTTGCCACATCATCTACATTCGCCTTGACGTCACAGACATAAGGAAGCTACGGGAGCTATGCACTTTTAAATCTTATAGAAGGAAGCACTGAGCCGAACTTCTAGCGGCAAGAATATGAATTCCTGCAGTCACGAAAGCTTTAAGTCAAGATGAAAACTAATTTCTTTGGAAATGCTTTTTGTGTTTAGTTTTTTTGTCCTTCCCCGAACCTCCGATTAGTACGGTTGTCGACGTACGGTGCCAAAGAAGTTCAACATACACGTCGTGTGTGACGTCAGCATGCACGGCTGGGTTTAAGCAGTGGAAAAACAAACTCTCACCTGACTTGCCACAGTTCGGATGTGCCAATGGTGGTACGTATAAATGTTATATTCTGTATTCGCTCAGCGCATCAGCCTTCCAGCATCAATAAAACTTTGACAAATTGTTATGGGGAGACGCCCCGGCCCCTGCCATGCAAATGTAGAATTTCTACCCCCTGGCTCAGGGCCATGAACTGAGGTGAGAAACGCACAGAGCTCGTTTGAGAAGTGAGATACTTTGACCTGACTTACGTTTCCCAATAACTCAGACATCGCATCACTTTAACACATTGCTGCGGAGGGAGCTGGTAGGAACGTTGGGTTGCTCGGTCAATGGCCAGGGTCAACGGCGGCGTGGTGTATTCCGCAAATATGGCCGACTGTGAGGGCGGGCACAAGCCGGCGTGAGTTGGTTAAACGTTGAGTTTTATAAGGGCACCACGGGATGACCAGCCCCTCCCCACCCAGCCCCACCCCTCCCACCCAGCCCCACCCAGCCCCTCCCCACTCTCCCCACCCAGCCCCTCCCCACCCTCCCCTCTCCACCCAGCCCCACCCCTCCCATTTTTGGATTTACGACGGACACAATAATCCCCTGTGGGCTGGTGTAACCAGGAGGTTCCTACCAGTAACACGGTGTACAATGTATGTTTGTCATTGTGAAGGTGAATATGAATTTGGGGCAGTGGGTGGGGAACCTTCTTTCCCGAGTGAGGGCTCAGACCTCTGCTGTGTTGCACTGAGCTGTCTAGATCTTTTCCAGAAGTTATCTGGCCGTAAATAATAGCCCAACGAAGTGGCTTATTTGTAAATGTATTGTCGCCAAATTCTCTAAACACGTGTTGAGTCTGTAACTATTTTTTATTTCACCAGGTGAGCTATATTGCTTTTTCTGAAGCGACCTGGCCGTCACAAATGACGGCTCAAGAAAGTGGCTTATCACGTGGCAATTTATAACAGCCAAACAACTCTAAACGCGTGATGTTGATTACAAATGTGGAGGGAAACCCCTGAGGACCCGGAGAAAAATCCACGCGACCACGGGTGGAGAGACACGCAAACTCCAAATATACAGCAGCAGGCGGACCAGGCGTGCGAGTTAACATCATCTCGCCATACTGTGGTCGTTTATGCATAGTCCTGTATAAGTGCATTGTATATGTATGTGTGTTTTGCTATATTGTGTGCTGTGTTGTGTATCGTGTTGTGTGGTGCCACGGCCGCGGAGTAACTCCGCAAGCGCCACGACTCCCCCCTTGGCCCCTCCACTGAGCACACACACACAGCACACACACACGCAGCACACACACACACGCAGCACACACCACACACAGCGCACACACGCAGCACACACCAGCACACACAGCACACACACACCAGCACACACAGCACACACGCACACACAGCACACACACACACACCAGCACACACAGCACACACACACCAGCACACACACATAGCACACACACGCAGCATACACACCAGCACACACAGCACACACACACACACCAGCACACACAGCACACACACACACGCAGCACACACACAGCACACACACACACCAGCACACACACACCGGCACACACAGAACACACACAGCACACACACACGCAGCACACACACACACCAGCACACACACACCAGCACAACAACAACCGCCATTCGCCACTAAGTGGCGGTGACATCACCACGACGCTTGTGCCAGGCCATGTGCACCTTGAGGCCACGTGAAGTGTCGAACGCCCGCTGGCAGGAGGTCACGGGGCAGACCCAGTTGCCATGGGTCGACTGACCGAGATGACCGAGATGACTGGCTGATGCACCACCTGTGCCCCCTACAGCACACACACACGCACACAGCACACACACACGCACACACACAGCACACACACAGCACACACACACGCAGCACACACACACGCAGCACACACACACGCAGCACACACACACACGCAGCACACAGCACACACACATAGCACCCACACACACACAGCACACACACACGCAGCACACACAGCACACGCAGCACACACGCACAGCACACACACAGCATGCACACAGCACACGCAGCACACACACACACGCAGCACACACGCGCAGCACACACACGCAGCACACACACAGCACACACGCAGCACACACACACAGCACACACAGCACACACACAGCACACACAGCACACACGCAGCACACACACACGCAACGCACACACAGCACACACACACACGCAGCACACACACAGCACACACGCACACGCACGCACACAGCACACACACACAGCACACAC
>CM025615.2:0-10866 GCA_014621495.2 Entosphenus tridentatus
CCCCCCCCCTCCCAACCCAGCTTATATATATGCTCCAAGCACGTGTGCTGCCTCATTCAGACGCTGTCGCCTCGATAGACCTGGTTTCACCTGAAGACGGCTGCTTGCGTTGTGGCCGAAACGTCGTGAGAATTATTTTATTATGTTTTATTATTTTTATCATTTTATTACTTCCCTTTTACGTGACTTTACCGAAAAAACCAAGAAGATGGCAGTATATAGTACGGTGTAGACTCGTGTGATGTAAGAGAATAAAGTTTAGATGGAAGCATATTATATTTTTTGTGACGTAGAATTGTAATGTATTACTTACTGTTAGTAACTCGGCTTATTGTAGAGTATATTTAGTATACTGATGATACTATGTAGTTTATACTTTAGTTGTTTACGTGGTGGTTTTAGTTACTGCAGCTACATATTATTAACACTCCTTCCCTTTATTAATGCTACCCCTATCCCCTCCCTTTGATGCTGCTAATCTTGCATAATGCACGGGCATAAGTAGTACTAATCACATACCTGCATTTCCCATAAATATGCTAAATTCCTCTTGATATGCAAATTATTTTTTCAAGGCACCCTTCCCCCCCCTTCCAACCCAGCTTAAATATACGCTCCAAGCATGGTGCTGTTTCATTCAGACGCTGTCTCCCCGACAGACCTGGTCTTCACCTGAGGACGGCTGCTTGCGTTGTGGCCGAAACGTCGTGAGAATTATTTTATGATGTTTTATTTTATTCTTTTATTATTTCCATTCTACGTGACTTTACCGAAAGAACCAAGAAGATGAATCCCCGCAGTCACGAAAGTTTTAAATCGAAATTTAAGTGGCTGGCAGTATGGACTAGAGACACGAATTTTTACCAAGTTACACAAGCTAATTTCTCTATGAGTGTATATGGATTTTCCTTTGTGTGTATGATTCTCTCTCTATCTCTCAGGGTGGTGGATGAGCTGGTGAACGTGGAGAGCGTGGAGCCGCCCCCGCTCGCCCCCGCGGCGCTGGGCGACTCCGCCAAGGCTCGCTCAGTGATGAACGAGTGCCAGCGTCATGTCACATTTGCTCGCTCGCACTCCGAGGCCGCTCCCCCACCTCCCGATGAGTGGGAGGACAGCGTCAGCAGGTGGGGTCACGGGGGTCATGTGGGGGTCATGGGGGTGTCATGGGGTCACATGGCACATGGATGGGGGGGATGGCACCTGGGATGCAGAGTTGCATCGTTCCTTAGGGTGGGGGGGGGGGATGGTAATTGGGAAATGAGGATCACATGCTCCATTGAGGTCACATGAGGTATGAAATCTCATGCGGAAGTGGGGGGGTCATATGGTGCATGAGGAGAGGTGGGTTGCAGTACCTGGAGAAAGAACATCACATGGTTTGGATATCACATGATGTATTGTGGGGGCAGCACCTGTAACAATGGAGTCACGCTGTACTTCGAGGGATCTCGTGGTACATGCAGGTCACATTGCGCAGGGGCAGAACTTTGGGGATTGTGCGTGTGTCTATGTTGGCACAAACACACGCACAGCATAGTGGCGGTGCGCTAGTCGGTCATCTCAGTCAACCTCGTAACACCTCGGTCTATCTCGTGGCCTACTGTCAGCGAGCCTTTGACAGCTCCACGTGGCCTTAAAAGTGCGCTTAGCCTGGCACAAGCACTGTAGTCACGTCACCACTGCTTAGTGGCGAACGGCGGCCATTGTTGTTGTTGTGTACAGGCTGGGGTGGAGCATCAGCCAGAACAAGTTGTTCACGAAGGTGGTGAAAGCCCTGCAGGCCGATCGGCTCACTCGTCTCGCCTACCAAGGGGTACGTGTGTGTACCCGTGTGTACCCGTGATTCCTGTGTGTACACGTGTGTGTGTGTGTTTACCCTTGTGGAAGCAGTAGTGTGCTACGAATCCCAGTGACCCAAGTTCAATTCCCACTTACAGCCAATACCAGTGATGAGTATCTGAACTGGTGCTGGGCCTCCCATATGTCGACTCAGCCTCAAATGAGTACCTGGTGCAATGTCTACACCACTCGGGGTACAAAGGCAGCCAGGCGTTTTGCTGGCCACACACCCCCTCGTGTGCCTTACCGACCGTAATAGGTGCTCGCGAACGGAACCTGCCCCAATAAGTCTGTTAAAGCTATCCGGAGAATCTTTGTCTTACTGTTGTTTGCGTGTGTGCACCCTGTGTGGTGCCTTATTTTGGTGACCCAGGTCACTCATGCAAAAGAGACATTATCTTGGTCTCTTGTATTCATTATTTTTGTTAGCTGAGATGAAATCCTTTATCTACGTGTGTATTTGTATATATGTGTGTGTTGTATACACGTGTGTTGTATCCACATGAGTGTTGTATACACATGTGTGTTGTATACACATGAGTGTTGTATACACATGAGTGTTGTATACACGTGAGTGCTGTATACACGTGTGTGTTGTATACACATGTGTATTGTATACACATGTACATGTGTACACATGTCCATGCGTGTGCCCACGTATGTATCTGCTTGTGTGCGCGTGTGTATATACACAGCAAATATAAATATATGCATATTTTTTGTGTGTGTCTGTTGTGGAGCAGTTGTGCATCGGGTTAGTGCGCTGCGCTACGGACCTGGCAACCCGAGTTTGATTCTTGCTCAAGGCCAACACCAGTAACCGGTCCTGGGCCTCGCCTAGGTCCACTCAGCCTCCAATGAGTACCTGGCTTGGCGTGCAAACATCGCCACCGGAGAGACAAAGGCAGCCGGGCGTGGAGCTGGCCACCCACCCCGTTGTGTGCTGTGCCGGCCTTCCTAAGTGCCATGTGTGTGTGTCCGCGTGGTGTGTAGGTGAGTGGCGAGGCGGTGCTGCGCCGCGCTGCCGTGGACCGTTGTGCAAGCCGCGTACGCGCTGCGCTTGCGAGCTGTGGCTGGGAGCCACGGCTGACCCAGTGGCTCCATGCAACGCTCATTGACTCTCTGAGTGTCGCAGCACTCTCCTCCTACCTCGACGTGCTGCAGACGCTACGCTCCAAGGCACGATCACACTCGCCACCGTTCCTTCTTTTGTGCATGCTAGCTGGAAAGTGGTCTGTGCTGGCAAAATTATATCAGCAACACTCACACCCCCCTCCGCACCGATGGTGCTGCTTGCACGCCAGGCACGTTTAACTCGGCACGGACCAACCAGTTTCAAGTTGAGTTTATTTAACCAGCATGAGAGCTTAAGAGACCCAGATAGTCTCATTTTCAAGAGTGACCTGGGTCACAAACATTACAACAGCAAGACAAAATAAATTCCATCTTCATCTGTAGCTTGTCCTTGCCTTGCTGCAGTCAGAGCAATAGCAGCCGCTCCTCTGTGAGGTGTGTGACAGTGGCGACACGGAGAAGCAGACGACAAGGAAAGCCTTGAGGGACTTTCTAACTTTTGCTGAGAGGCTTGTCGAGATGTTGTGTCGAGAGGCGGTGTCGAGAGGAGGTGTCAAGAGGCTGTGTCGGAAGGATGTGTTGATCGGCTGCGTTGAGAGATGGGCTGATGGGGTACAGGAGGATATTGAGCCTGGTAGATTTGCTGATGACTGCTACCAGTGGTGTCAAGATCAGCCTCTATGGAGGAGGCTCTTCAAGGGCGCTACTGGGCAGTTGGAGGCAGTCCCCGCCCAACAACATGCGGAGCGCCGTGCGGCTAAAACAAAACAAGTTGGCACAGTAGGGAACACTGGAGGTGCCTTTGGCAGTCATCGGCCACTTTGCGGCAAACAGATGTTTGTTGGTGTTGAAAGGCTTTGTTGAGAGGGTAAAGTTTAAGGATGTGTTGCGAAGCTGTCATTGATTGACTGTAGTGAGTGAGCTAGGGTGTGGAGAGGAACGTCAGTTGAATGGTTGTGCTTGCCCGCCCAGGTCCCGTCGCTGGTGGACCGCATGATCGCCCCGTCCACTACCAAGTCGGAGGCCACGAGTGCTGAGGCGCTGTCCCTCCTCCTCAAGCGCCCGTGGGACCCGGCAGTGGGACTCCTGTCTCAATACAAACCGGTACGGGGACACGGAGACACGGAGACACAGAGATGCGTCTCTGTGTCCGACTGGTATGAGGACACGGGGACATGGGGACTCACAGTGGGACTTCTTTCTCAATACCTGTACACGTGCGAGTGCGAGTACGCGCATGTGTGTACGTGTGTTTGTGTACATGTGTGTTTAAACGTGTGTTGTGTGGACACATGCACACATGTACACCTAGCATGGCACAAATCCCGTGGTGACGTCACCACCACTTTGTAGTGAACGGAGATTGTTGTTGTCATGTTGTATATGTGCCTGCAGGTGAAGTAGGGAGCGGTAGTGTAGCGGTTAACTTGCTGCACAACAAACGTGGCAACCCGAGTTCGATTCCCGCTCACACTCAACATCAGTGACAATTATCTGAACCAGTCCTGGGCCTCCCCTAAGTCGACTCAGCCTCAAATGAGTGACTGTAGTGATCTACATTGGGTCAAACTTAACACATCTCTCAATGTTCGACGGCTTGTGCATCAGATCTTATTTTTTCATGATGTACTTACAAAAAAATTCGCAGGTTACCTACTGGATCTCCTCTCTGTTTCAAATAACAAATTTGACCTAAGGTCTTCGCTCATTTACCAGCTTCACATTCCCTATTGCCGTACAAATAGTGGAGGAGGGACCTTTGCTATTGATGCCTTCAGGGTCTGGAATACTATTGCCAATAAACTGCAACTTGAATCACTACCTATGAGATCTTCACTCAAAACTGCTCTAGAGGAGTTGTACACCCCTAGCTGCCACTGCAATTTAATGGCCTAAAATACTATGTTTCGCTCCGGATGATCGCTGCAAAGTATCATCTGTGTTTTGATTTAGTGTGCTGATCTTAAAGGTGCATTGAAAAATGTTGATACTCCGACTGATGCTCCTACTGTTGTGAAGTGACTCATGCAGCCAGCTATGGCTGCAGAGTTTGGTAATACATGTTGTTTACGTCGTTTATTGTGAAAATTCGGTCACAGTTCCTATGACCACTGTTTCATAGGTTTTATGGCTTTATTTTGGTGATTTTCGAAAAGTTTTTTGGTTTGGCCATGTTTGTTTGTTGTAGTACAGAGTTAGACTGATGGCCTTAATCTAAGTTGTCTTGTGTTTGCTTGTTGTTTGACTTGCATCCCACTGGGATTTTTTCACACAGTGTTGGTGTACGGTGCTTTTTCTGCAATATTTTGCTGTCTTTTCTTGGATTTTCTGTTTGCACTCAGTCACTTTAAGATGTTTTTTGTTCATGTTTTTTGTTTGTTGCGGTTGCACCCAATTCAAGAGCCGAATGGCTCACAGGGCTATACCTAATAAATGAACTTGAACTTGAGTATCTGGTGCGATGTGTAAACATCGCCACTGGGGAGATGAAGGCGGCCGAGCGTGGTGCTGGCGACCCACCCCGCCGTGTGCTGTGCCGGCCTTTATAGGTGCTCGCTAACAGCACTTGCTCCTACAGCCTATTCAGGCTATAGAGAGGATCTTTACCTTTCTCTTTGGTTTGTGTACACATGCGTGTGTGTGTGTACGTGTGTGTGTGTGTGCAGGTGAAGCTGCTGGGTGCCCCCCTCCTCCTCATCGCCCCCAGTGGCCCTACCGCCTCCACGGCTGCTGCTGCCGCATCTCGGCGCCTGCGCTTCTGGAATTCACAGCTCTCGTGCCTGGGCAAGGTGCGGGGGGTGACTGGAGGTGGTGGTGTGCGTGAGGAGCTGTGGCACTGTGGTTAGCGCACCACGCTTCGCATCTGGTGTCCTGAGTTGGATTCTTACTCACGACCAGCACCAATGATAAATATCTGAACTGGTTCTGGGTCTTCCTTAAGTGGACTCAGCCTTCGGTATCTAAATCATAATCTTTATTTAGCGTAGACAAATCCAATGAGCTATAAAGCTCTTTTTCACAGATGTCCAGTAGGTGTGTGTGTGGTTCTGGCCAAACCACCCTCTCGTGTGCCATACGTGCCTGTTAACAGCACTTGCACAAATTCCATTAAGGCTATACAGGGGAAACCTTTTGTCTCTATCTTTTGGTGGAGGTGGTGATAGTGGTGATGATGATTATGATAGGAGAAATACTTTGTTCCAGTCACTGTACAAACTGCGAGTGGTGGTAGTGGTTCTTGTAGTGTGACTGGTGGCGGTGGTATAGGTGATGGTAGTGACAGTAGAGGTAATGGTGGTGGTGGTGGTGGTGGCAGTTGTGGTAGAAGTGATTTTAACAATGGTGGTGTTGGTGGTTGTGAAGACGGTAATGACGATGATGGCGATGATGTTAATAGTAGTGGTGATGTCATGCAGGTGGTGCCAGTCACTATGCACACCACGAGTGGTGGCGCTGGCTTCAGTGTGGGACAGTGTCTGGAGCACATGGTGGGCGCTGTCAGGACCAAAGTTCTGGAGGTAGCGCACACTTCTCTGTCCATGTGTGTGGATGCACACATCCGTATGGGTGCTTGCGTGTGTGTGTGTGCATGCGTGCGTTTGTGTGTTTGTGCGTGTGTGTGCATGCATGTGTGCGTGTATGTGTGTATTTAAAGACCTGGTCAAGGCCTATTATACCACCAACAGGCCAGGGCTCTGGGTTATTCTTCATGTGTTTGAGGTCCCTGACATCTGCTCAAAATCATCAAGGACCTTCATAATAGTGGGCAGACCCAGGTACAGCTGCATGGCCTGTTGATCCCTATACTACTGAACATCTTTGACCACATAGTTTGAAAAGCTTTCCATGACTGTACCGGCATAATTTGATACAAATACAATGGCACGCTGATTATGCCTGGGTGTGATCAAGGGATGGCTCCCAATTATGAGTTGGATACCCTATTGCTGAGCCTGGAGCATGTCTGTAAGAGGTGAGGCCTTACCATCAGCCTCACAAAAATAAAGCATGGGTCTTTATGTCATAAAATATTAAACCCTGTCCACTTCCCATGAGTGAATGGGCAGTTGTGGAGAGAGTGGAGAAGTTTCCATACTTGAGCCGTGTGCTTTTGAATATTTACAGCTTGGCAGCTGAGATCTTATTCAGTCAAGCGGCATTATGTTTGTTCAATTCTATGGAAGCTTCCTGGCCTGTCTCTCCACACAAAGCTTTGAGTCTTCTCAGCCACGGTTATTCTATTCCTTCTCTATGCCTGCAAAATGTGGACCCCTCTGCAGGAACATCTGTGCTGGTTTACAACATTCAGTCTGGCCTGCCTACAATTCATCCTGAGTTTTAGCAGGCAGAATTGTGTGAGATCATTGAAAGTCCCATCAGTGAGCTCCTCTGGCAGGCAAGGCATTCCCAAGCAGCTTCTGTTGGCCAGATAGAGGGTGCTAAATGGGTGCGGTTGGGCTGGTATCGGAGGATGTGGAGCTGAGTAGACTTGCCATTGATCAGCAGTGTCAAGATTGGCCTCTGTGGAGGAGGTTCGTGTAGGATGCTACTGGGCCCTCCAACAACAACGGCTGGTGAAGGAGCAACACTCATAACAACGAGCGGAGTGCTTGGCGGCTAAAACGCATCTAGTTGGCACCATGAGGAGCACAGGTGGTTTGTCCCACGACCTCCTGTCAGCGAGCCTTCGACACTTCACATGGCGTTAATGTGAACCTAGCCTGGTATAAGTGCCATGGTGCTGTTACTGCCACTTAGTGGCGAATTACGGTTGTTGTACGTGTGTGTGTGTGTGTTTACAGCTTCAGCACCACTTCCCAAACCGACCGGTAGTTCTAATTGGCTGGAACGTGGGAGCACTGGTGGCGTGTCACGTGAGTTCACACACAAACACAAAGCTCAACATACACACATACCCGCACACATGCAAACACTCTCGCACACACACACAGGAAATGTCACACACCCATACTGGGGTGTTTGTGTGCGTGTTTGCAGGTGTCTCTAATGGAGAGCGTCTCAGCTGTTGTCTGCCTCGGCTTCCCACTCTTCACCACAGAGGGCGAGAGAGGGGTGAGACACAAAGACAAAGGTCCCCATTTTGTCCGTGAGCTGTCGTGTGGTTGTGTTCGTGTGGCCGTGTTCTGCCGTGCGGCGGTGTGCTCGCTGTGTGACCATGTGGCCGTGTGCTGCCTTGTGCTGCCATGTGACTGTGTGCTGTCATGTACTTCTGTGTAAGCGTGTGACTGTGTGCTGTCGTGTGCTATCATGTGACCGTGTAACCATCTGCTATGGTGTGACCATGTGCTGCCATGTGACCACGTGCTACGGTGTGGCCGTGTGCTGCCGTGTGGCCGGGCCAGGATGTGGACGACCCTCTGCTGGAGCTGCGAGTCCCAACGCTGTTTGTGATTGGGCAGCGTTCGACCCTCAGCTCGCCCGCCGCCATGGATGAGTTCCGCGAGCGACTCCGCGCTCACAGCGGCCTCGTCATCGTCGGGGGCGCCGACTCGAGTCTCCGGTGCGTCACTCCGCACCGCCACACCGTCACACCGCAAGGTCACACCGTCACACCACACCGTTACACTACACCGTCACACCGCAAGGTCACACCGTCACACCGCACCATTACACTACACCGTCACACCGCAAGGTCACACCGTCACACCACACCGTTACACTACACCGTCAGACCGCAAGGTCACACCGTCATACCGCACCGTTACACTACACCGTCAGACCGCAAGGTCACACCGTCATACCACACCGTTACACTACCCCGTCAGACCGCAAGGTCACACCGTCACACAGTACCATTACACAGGCACACCACACCATCGTACTGTCACACCGCACCGTCACACTGCATCGTCACACCGCACAATCGCACCACACAATCACACTGCACTGTTGCACCATCACACCACACTGTCGCACTACAGTCTTGCTATCGCACCAAACTGTCACACCGCACCATCACCATAGCGCCACCTCGGCATCACATCAGCGTCACGGTATCATGCCACATCCTCGCACTGTCACGCCCGTCCATCACACCGCATTGTTACACTGCCACATCTCATCATCACACACCACCATCACACCGATGCTTCACACCACAGCGACACCTAAGCGTCGCACCGTTACACCACACCACCACACCGCACCATCACCATCGCGTCACCTCATTGTCACACCGTATTCACATACCAGAGTTTGTATGTGTGTGTATATATGTGTATATGTGTGGGGGGGAGCGATAGTGCAGCTCTATCCCCCCCACATGTACACATTGAACGAGTCTAAACATATTTAGTGCTTGTACACTGAGATGTGTGTGTCCTCTGTGACGTGTGTACACTGCTGTGTGTGCGCATCATGATGCGCACACACAGACCCGAGTTCGATTCCCGAACCAGTGACGATTATCTGAACTGGTCATAGACCTTCCCTAGGTCGACTCTTGCCTCAAATGAGTACCTGGTGCGGTGTGTAATCATCTCCAATAGGGAGATACGTGGTTGGGCGTGGTGTTGGCCACCCACACCGTCCCGTGCCGTGCCAGCCTTCAAAGGTACTCACTAACAGCCCTTGCCCCAGCAGTTTGTTAAAGCGTTAAAGGCTATACTGCGTGTTTTTGTCTTGCACCCCTGTGTGTGTGCAGGATGAACAAGACTAAGCGACGGTTGGAGGGTCTCACTCAAAGCATGGTGGATCGCTGCATTCAGGTGTGTCTCTGCATATCTATATGAATACTCTTTGGTTCTTTCGGTAAAGTCACGTAGGTAGAAAAACACACACAACTTCAACCGAGAAGATGGGTACAAACTGAGCAATCATTGGAAGGACGTTATTAACCAAGCCAAATCTTAACTGACTGTGATGTTTTCATCCTACCTGCCTATGTCAGCTGTTATTTCTGACTCTCTCTGTGTGTCTTTCTCTCCGTGTCTCCCTCTCATCATGTGTACCTCTTGCTCTTAGGGTTTATTTTTGTTCCTGTTGCCCTGGTCTCTGACATTGACATGCTAATATTCTCATTGGCACGGTGGCTGGGCCATCTCACATTGACATGCTAATCTTTAACATTTACAGCTTCAAATCAAGATTTACGTACAAATACCTTCTCTAGCTCCGCCCACTTACCTTTGGCTTGGGCCCACCAAAATCCTATATAAACTCTTGTTGCAGCAGCTCTTTCTCCTACGTCAGCGGTCCTGCTGTGTTTGTTTCACACCTGATGACGGTTGCTTGTGTTACGATCGAAACATTGTGATCTATTATAATTTTTTCTACCTACGTGACTTTACCGAAAGAACCAAAGAGTATGGATTCCTGCAGTCTCGAAAGCTTCAAATCAAGATCTCTATGAATGTGTGTATTTCTACGTCTATGAATGTTTGTGCATCTCTGTGAATGCGTGTACATATTTTTTATGAATGTGCGTCTCTGAATGTGGGTGTGTCTATATATATCTATGAATTTGTGTGTCTCTATTTAACCCTTTCCTGTTCCAAGACATCTGCAAGTTGCAGAGTGGGTCCTGTTCACCGTTGAATCTCAACGCGCAAACGGTTTAGCATTGTATTTATAGAGGTGAAGCGCTGCTGTTTTTAATGACATTGTCCTGTACTCATTGCAGGTAACTGTAGTGACACGAATGCACTCCACGATAGCTGGTACCAAACTGCTACACGCCCCCCCCTGCATGGCCTTTTACTTCCGACTCCATTCGCAATCGATTCTGTTCCGATAATGTAAACGTATGGAATCGGAACGGAATCGGAAGGAAAACTGACGATGTACATTTCGATTTAAAGCTTTCGTGACTGCAGGAATTCATCTTCTTGGTTTTTTCGGTAAAGTCACGTAGAAGGGAAGTAATAAAATAATAAAAATAATAAATCATAATAAAATAATTCTCACGACGTTTCGGCCACAACGCAAGCAGCC
>CM025615.2:11266-72976 GCA_014621495.2 Entosphenus tridentatus
GGCTGCTTGCGTTGTGGCCGAAACGTCGTGAGAATTATTTTATTATGTTTTATTATTTGTATTATTTTATTACTTCCCTTCTACGTGACTTTACCGAAAAAACCAAGAAGATGACGATGTACACGTACGGCATTGGAACAGGAATAGGTTAATGTGTTGTCTCTATGAATGTGTGTGTCTCCACGTATCTCTATGCATGTGTGCGTGTCTCCGTGTGTATGTGTGTCTCGATCTCTTAGGATGAAATCTCAGACTTCCTCTCCTGGGTGCTGGGTCGCGCTGCCTCCGCCCATGTGGGCCCCGACCCCCCAGGGGGCGATGGGGGCGCGGGGGGCGGTGGGGGCGATGTGGGTGGCCGGAGGAAGGGAGGGGGCGGCGGCGGCGGGGGGGGGCGGCGGCGGGGGGGGCGGCGGGGGGGGTGGGAGAGACGCCCGGAGAGACCTCTCGGCGGAGATGCAGGAGAGGGCCCCCCAATCGGCCTTCTCCATCTACCGGACTGCACAGGTGCCCACCACTAAAGTCCAGCGGCTCCTCACTCCCCTCTGCACCCCTGCTCTAAACAATTACCATGTTAATTTATTTACAGAGTCTGAATGTTGACATGTCTCTGCTGTTGAGTATGAAAGTTTCAGCTTTTGAGTGAGTGTGTGTGTCAGTGAATTTGTGTGTGAGTGAGGAGGGGTGGCGCTGTGGTTAGCACGCTGTTCTTCAAACTTGGCAACACAAGTTCGATTCCCGCTCACGGCTAACACCAGTGATGATTATGTGAACTGGCCTCGCCTCGTCTGACTGAGCTTAAAATGAGTACCTGGTGTGTAAAACATTGCCACTAGGGCTATAAAGGCGTGGTGCCAGCCACCCACCCACTCATGTGACGTGCCGGCCTTCATCGGTGCCCACTAACAGCACTTGCCCCAACAGTCGGTTAAGGCTATACGGGGGATCTTTGTCTTTTGTGTGTTTAAGTGAGTGTATTTGTGAGTGAGTGAGTGTGCGTAGTGCTTGCCATCTACCCCCTTGTGTGTCGTGCCGGTCTTCATCGTTGCCCACTAACAGCACTTGCCCCAAAAGTATGTTGAGACTTCACGGGGGAGTGCTGCCGCCGCTGCTGTAATTTACTGCGTTTGCAGGGAGCAACGGGGCTGAGCTCGGCGCCAGTGGGGGGTGGCGTCGGGGGCACCCGAGTGAGGCTGTGCGGTGGCACGGCGGGGCTGGTTTCGCCGGCGCTGTCGTCCGCGCTGGGCCTGTCCTCCGCCGAGGTGAAGGCGTCGCTGCTGG
This sequence comes from Entosphenus tridentatus, assembly GCA_014621495.2. Classification (NCBI taxonomy): domain Eukaryota; kingdom Metazoa; phylum Chordata; class Hyperoartia; order Petromyzontiformes; family Petromyzontidae; genus Entosphenus; species Entosphenus tridentatus. The sequence goes on from CM025615.2 coordinate 12,545, forward strand.
CGTCGGGCTCGGGGGCCCACTACGCCAGCCTCGTGCGCAACAGCCTGCAGCGCGCCGGGGGCAACGCTCTCTCCCGTGAGTGGGAGGCAGCCGGCGAGCGAGCGCGAGGGGGTGAGAGAGAGAGTGAGTGTGTGAGTGGGAACACTGGTGGAGCAAGTGGGGGGAGTGGGGTGGCACGTGCCCCCCCCAATGATCCGATCGAAATCCCTAATTTAGATCGGATCATTGGGGTTTATTAGTAATAAATCGGCATTTTGCGACCAACACTGCCACTGTGCAGCATATTATTATGTGCCAGGGACTCTGGGATGATAGGACAATAGTTTGAGTTATAAGTGACTCACAGAATTGTGTGCAGTTGCGTATACAGTCCACGACTTCCCTGAAGGCATTCACCTTCAGCGAGCGCGATGCCGATCACACAACGTGGTTCGAATTCGACCCTCGATCGATGGCTGCGCCATCGCCTCACACGTGCGTGTCGAATAAAAAGCAAGGGACAAGTCCTTACTTACTAACAACTCCTTTCATCTTTCATTGCTGGAGGGGTTGCCCCCCCTATCTGAAAATCCTGGCTCTGCCATTGAGTGGGAATTGGTGCTTGCTCACAACACTTGCCCCAGCAGTCTGTTAAGGCTATACAAATGATCTCAGTCTTTGTGGGGAGTAGTAGTGCAGTGGTTAGAGCGCTGCGCTACGATCCCTGTGACCCAATTTCAATTCCTGCTGACATCTAACACCTGTGGTGATTATCTGAACTGGTCATGGGCCTCCCCAAGGTCGACTCGGCCTCAAATGAATACCTGGTGCGGTATGTAACATCACCACTCAGGAGATAAAGGTGGCTGGGCGTGGTGCTGGCCACCCACCCCCTTGTGGGCCTTCAGAGGTGCTCGCTAACAGAACTTTTACTAAAAGTCTGTTTCTACGGAGATCTTTTGTATTTGTGAGTGAGAACGCCAGGGAGTGAGTGTGAAGAAGTGAGCATATTAGAGTGAGAGTGTGAATGGCTATATGAGAGCCAGCGAGTGTGAGTGTAAGCGTTTTAGAGTATGATAGAGTGTGAGTAGGGAGGGGATTGTGAGAAGGTGACTGAGTGGGGAGAGGATTGTGAGAGTGTGGACAGTTCGAGAAGCTTTCCATCTCCATCTGGTACAGATACAATGGGAGGCTGATTGATGCCTGGATGCGGTCAAATGATGGCCCCCTATTGGTCAACCATGTTATGTATGCGGATGATCTGATGGTTGCTGCTCACTCTAAGAAGGAGTTGGAGGTTCTGCTGCTGAACCTGCAGTGTGCCATTAAGTGGTGGGGCCTTGCCATCAGCCCCAGCAAAACTAAGCACTTGCTTGGATATTTTATGTTATCCAATACTCCATACCCTCAGCTGCCCATAAGGCAGTTGTTTAGATAGTGCAGAAGTTTCTTTACCTAAGTAGTGTGCTTATGACCAACTCCGGTTTTGGCAGCAGAGGTCTCACTCTGAATCAGCCGAGCGGCATATTTTTGTTAGCTATGTAACTCTGTGTGGAAGCTACCTTATGTGTCGCTCCACACAAAGCTTCAGGTCTTCTCGGCCACAGTCCTCCCTTCTCTCCCTCAATGGAACACCTGCACCAGTTTAAGACATTCAGGCTGGCCTGCCTACGATCCATCACAGGTTTAACCAGACTGGATTGTTTGAGGAGCTCAAATCCTTGAAAGATCTGACACAGTCCTCTTAGTGAGCTCCGGCAGGCAAGCCTCCATTGGCTAGGTCATGTAGCCCACATGCCCATCCACCGCCTGCCTAAGCAGCTTCTGTATAGCCAGATAGGTCTAAACGGGCATGGCACGGGCTGGAGAAGTCATGGACTGATGTGGTACAGAAGGATGTGAAGCTGATTGACCTTGCCGATATCTGGTACCAGCAGTGTCAAGATCAGCCTCTTTTGAGGAGGTTCGTGAATTATGCTACTGGGGAGTTTGAGGCTGTCGTCATCCAGTAACAACAGCGGGCAGAGGAGCGGCACTCGAACAATGAACGGAGCACTTGGTGGCTAAAAGGCAGAAAGTTGGCACGGTGGGGAGAACAGGTGGTGCATCTACTAGTCATCTGAGTCGGTTAACCCATTGCACCTGGGTCTGTTCCATGACCTGACAGCGGCCCTTCAACACTTTACATGGCCTCAAAGTGCATCTAGCATGGCACAAGTGCTGTGATAATGTTACCGCTACTTAGTGATGAACGGCGGTTGTTGTTGAGTGAGTGTAAGTGGAAAGCGGCAAGTGTGTATGTATGCGTGTGTGCGCAGCTCAATTTGCTGCCTTCCTCAAACAAACTCTGGACAAAAAACCTCCATCTAGCCCCGCCTACGTGTTCGGTGAGTGTGTTCTTACCCTCACTCAGCCACGATCATCCTGCCACACTGACCCTTACCCAGCCACGATCACCCTCATCCAGGCACACCCAGCCATTTTCACCCAGCCATACTCACCCTCACCCACGAGCGCTTACACCCACAGTCACCAGTTTAGCAGCAGTGGTCTCACTCGGAATCAGCCAAGCGGCATCTTTTCGTTACCCACTCACACACTTTCACCCACTCACTCCACTCACCCTTGCCCACTTACCTTCTCCCTCGCACACTCATCTAATCACCCAAACCCCACCCCCCGCATCTCCCGTGTGGTGAGCAGTTCCCGTGAGCTCTGAAACCGGTGTTCACGATGGTGACGACAAAAACTCTCGCAAGCGGCGCCATGGAGCAGGACCCTCCCGTGTAGGAGGGCCCGGGGCTGCGGGGAGCACAGGGGGTGGGAGAGGGGCAGGAGGCAGTGGAGGAGGGGGCGGGCTGAGTAAGCGCGCACGACCCAGCGGGGTGGACATGTCGGCGCTAGCCGTGGTGGACCCGGGGCATGCCGGGGGCACCGCAAGCCCGATCGGCGGGCAGGCAGCCACCAGCACACTGGAGGGTATGTGGTGCCAGTGTTCACACGTGTTTGTGTGTGTGTGTCACTTTGTGGTAGTGTAGTGGTTAGTGCGTTGCACTATGAACCCGGCGATCCGAATTCGATTCCCACTCACGACCAACACCAGTGACAATTATCTGAACCACTCCTGGGCCCTCCCATAGGTTGACTCAACTTCAAATGAGTACCTGGTGTGGTGTGTAAACATTGCCACTAGGGAGACAAAGGTGGCCAGAGATGGTGCTGGCCACCCACTGCTTGGTGTGCTGTGCCAGCATTCATAGGTGCTCACTAACAGCACTTGCCATAAACGTCTTTTAAGGCTATAGGGGGGATCCTTGTCCAAGTGTGTCAGTGTTAGTGTTTGTTTACCTATTTGAAAATATTAGTTAACGTATAATATATACAGTATGGAGTATGTTGAGTGTGAGAAGATTCTGGGCCTGGGCAGTGTGCTTAGGACCAGCTCCGGTTTGTCAGCGGAGGTCTTACTCCGATTCAGTCGAGCGGCATTATATTTGTATCAGTTGCATAACGCCGTGTGAAAGCTGCCTGGCCTGTCGCTCCAGACGAAGTTTTGATTCTTCTTGGCCACAGTTATGCCATCCCTTCTCTATTCTTGTGAATCATGGACCCCTCTGCAGGAACATCTGTGTCGGTTTGCAACATTCAGACTGCCCTGCCTACAATGCATCTTGGGTTTAACCAGGCTGGATTGTGTGAATAGCTCGTAGATCCTTGTAAGTCCCATCAGTGAGCTCCTCAAGCAGGCAAGGCATTCCTAAGCAGCTTCTGTTTGGCCATCTAGAGGGGGCTAAACGGCAGGGGCACGGGCTAGAGAGGAGATAGGGTGATGCGATACAGAAGGATATGGAGATGAATTGACCTGTCAATAACTGGTACCAGCAGTTTTAAGATCAGCCTCTATGGAGGAGGCTCATGAAGGACGCTACTGGCCAGTTGGAGGCAGTCACCCTCCAATGACTGCAGAGGGCGGAGGAGCGATGCTCACAACAATCAGCGGAGCACTGGGCTAGCAGCGCTCTGGCACATTAGGGAGCACAGGTGGTGCATCTGCAAGTCATCTCAGTCAACCCTGGCACCTGGGTGTATCCCATGACCTCCTGCCAGCAAGCCTTCGACATTTCATGTTGTGTTAAGGAGCACCCAGCCTGGCACAAGTGCCATGGTGATGGCAGTTGTTGGATGTGGTGGTAGCGGTTGGCACGCTGCTCTACAAATACGGCTCCTGAGTTTGATTCCTATTCACGGCCAACACCAGTGACAAGTATCTGAACCTGTTCCTGGCCCTCCCATAGGTTGACTCAGCCTCAAATGAGTACCTGGTGTGATGTGAAAACATCGCCACTGGAGAGACAAAGGTGGTTGGGTGTGGTGCTGACCAACAATGCCCTCTTGTGTCGTGCCGGCAAATATAGGTGCTCGTTAGCAGCACTTTCCCCAACAGTCTGTTGAGGCTATACGGCGGAACTTTGTGTCTGTGTGTAGGGCCCCCCAGAAGGTCACCCCCTGTGTCAGGAGTGAAGGAGCTCTCTGATTTGGTAATGATGGGAGGCAGCAACAGCAGCACAGCCTCGACACGCACACATGGACCCTCGCCAGGTACACGTGTGCACCTGTCTGTGTGTATGTGTCTCTGTGTCTGTGCGCATTTTTGTCTTTGTGTGTCTTTATGTCTCGGTATGTGTGCCATTACTGCACTGCGCCAAAAACCTGGCGGCCTCCGTTTGATTCCCACTGAACTAGTCCAGGGCCTCTCCTAGGTCGACTCAATCTCAAATAAATATCTGGTGCAATATGTAAATATCAGCACTGGAGAGCCAAATGTGGTCGACTGTGGTGCTGGCCACCCACCCCCTCGTGTGCTGTACCGGTCGTTAATGGTGCCCACTAACAGAACTTGGCCCAACAGCCTGTTAAAGGCGACATAGGGGATATTTGTGTCTGTGTAGTTGTGTTTGTTCATCTTACAAAGCCCATGGGCTTGTAATCACCAACATGCTGTTCCGTTATCGGCACATCCAAACAACTTTATGGATGCACGCCAGGTCCCAACAAGAATACCTCTTGAACTATATAGTAATGGAACATTGAATGCGTGCCCATGTCCTAGACACCAGGACCTACAGTGGAGCTGATCTGCCCACTGACCATTGGCTTGTCATGTATCCACTCCGGTAGTGGATGCCACCTAGGACACCCCATTCAATCCCTCGATAGCCTGGTCTCAGCTAGCTGATGAAAGTTGCAAGCGAGAATCCCATCGTTTGCGCCTGGGGTTGGCAACGTCACCTGAGGGGAAGTAGGTGAGGTTCAGGACTTTGGTTCATGCAGCTGCAGTGGCTGCATTTGGTACACAGTCCAGACCTCCCCAGAGACCGTGAATTATGGAGGAAGGGTTCCAGCTGAGAGAAAGCAACAGGCCCACTCCCACCATCTACAATATTCTACGTCGAATAAGGAGGCTTACCGCAGCATTTGTTGGAAGGTTCGGAAAGTCGTACAGCGCTGCAAGGATGAGTGGTGGTCACTGGTTGCTAACGAGATGGAATATGCCTCAGTAGCTCACAGATCTTCAAGTTCATAAAAAAGCAACTTGCAGCACCCACACCAGTTACCATGATTGGCCGGCCCAGTCTAAAGCGGTATGGCTGGTGTAGAAGCCATTATTTAACATATTTTTTGACCACGTAGTTCAAGAAGCTTTCCATGGATGAACCGGTGGAATTTCCATCTGGTATAGATACAATGGGAGGCTGATCGATGCCCAGGTGCGGTAAAGGGATGACTTCCTATTGGTCAACCACTCAACCATGTTATGTATGCAGATGATTTCATAATTGCTGCCTACTCTGAGAAGGAGTTGGAGATGCTACTGCTGAACTTGGGGCCTTACAATCAGGCCTGGGTATTTTATGTCATCGAATGTTCCCCTCCCTTCACTCCCCATGAGTGATGGGGCAATTGTGGAGAGAGTGGAAAAGTTTCTGTACCTTCGAAACAGTCGAGCGGCATATTTTCCTCAGCTGCGTAATGCTGTGTGGAAGCTATCTGGTCTATTACTCCATAAGAAGCTCTGGGTTTTCTCAGCCACAGTTATGCCCTCCATTCTCTATTTTTGCAAAACGCGAAGCCCTCTGAAGGTACATTTTAACTGATTTGAAACATTTAGGCTAGCCTGCCTATGGTCCATCCTGGGTTTAACCAGACTGAAATGTGTTATGAACTTCGATCATTGAAAGATCTGGACACTTCCTTCAGTGAGCTGCAGCAAGCGAGGCTACATTGACTGATTCATGTAGCCACCACATGACCAAACATCTTATGTTTAGCCAGATAGATGGAACTAAATGGGCACGGTATGAGCTACAGATGAGATGGACTGATATGGTACAGAAGGATGTGGAGCATATTTGACGATGTCCGGTAACAGCGGTATCAAGATCGGCCTTTGGGGAGGAGGTTTGTGAAGAACGCAACTGGGAAATTGGAGGCAGTCGCCTGCCAGCAATAACAAAGGGCAGTGGAGCAATGCTCACAACAATGAGCAGAGCGCCAAGCGGCTAAAACGCAGAAAATTGACACAGTGGGGAGCACAGTTGGTGCATCTCCCAGCCATCTCAGTCAGTCAACCCATTGCACCTGGGTCAGTTCCATGACCTGCCAGCGGGCCTTTGACACTTCACATGGCCTCAAAGTGCACCTAGCATGGAAAAAACGTTGTGGTGACATCACCGACCTGTAGTGGCGAATGGCGGTTGTTGTTATGATCTAAGTGCTCTTGTCGTCATTTGCCCATTGGTGCCCTTTGTCCAGTCTCTCATTTCCTTGTGTCTCCCTGTCCCCGTGTCCCTCTCTCTCCATTTTCCCATGTCTCCATGTTCCTGTGCAGGAGTGGCGGGCAGTCTGCTGCAAGGTTTGAGCTTTAGTCTGCATGAAATTGGGGGGGGGCCCGGAGCTTCTGCCCCCCACACACGCACACAAATGTCCGCCATTCCCCCCACACAGGTGAGTACATACGTCTACTAGGCGTAGTTGCGTGGAGTGTTGGTGTGGTTGTGTGTTGTTTTGTTGCGTGGTGTGGTGGTGTATTAGTGTGGCTGTGTGTTGATTTGTTGTGTGGTAGTGGTGGTAGTGTGTTGGTGGTGTAATTAGTGTGTTTTTGTGTTGGTTGCGTGGTGTGGTGGTGGTGTATTAGTGTGGTTTTGTGTTGGTTTGTTGCATGGAGGTGGTAGTGTTTGCCTTTTGGCGTTCTCTGGTCTAACACTGTTTGAGACTAAGCCATAAAGAAGGTTGTTTCTGGTGTGGACCAATCAGTTTCAAAGGCAATGCATATATTACCAGAGCATGTTTTTGTTTGCATGTTCACCACAAATGTGTGGTTAATGCAGACATGATTCCTTGCAAAAGGTTTCTGTTTGATGTTTTAACATTTGAACACCTGTTTATTTCCAGAAAGGGTAAATCCTATTCTTATATGGTGGCAGTGTTAATACAGGTTTTTTTGGTTATATCACGTAAATAAATGTGTCATACCTGCCACCACCCGACACAGCCGATTAGTAAGGTGTGCCAACAAGGACACTTCAACATTATCAAAATCAATTGATTTCGATAATGTTGAGGTTCTATGCAAAACTGGTTACTACTGGCCAAGACTAATTAGATCATCTATTGAAATTTAGAGAAATAAAAATAATGTTAACTGTTCGGATAGATAAATTGTGTAAATGCATACCTATACTTCAATAGGGATTACCTTTGGTACGGCTATTTTAGTACTCACAATCGACAGGAAGTACAAGAACAATGGGTTTGCATAATGTTAATGCATAATGTACATTGATTACCATATAAATAACCCGAAACGGCAATGGATGCCCACAGTCATTTATATGCATTTGTCGTGAGTTCAACTGAGTCGCAGACGTACTTTATTAATACCAACACAAGGGGTATCTGCCCCTTAAGATGGTGGTGGGCCACCAGGCTAACTACACTAATTACACCATAACTAGCTACAACGGACCGGACCACAGCTTGGGTCCCGGTCCACGTGTTGGTGACTGTAGGACGTAGAACGTAGATTCTTCAGGATGAACAACAGCAGCCCGTCCCTCTCGGGGACTCGCCTTCTATCCTCTGTGGCGTGGGGTCAACCAGAGTACCACGGTCTATAGTAACCCCATTCCCGTGGCCGGCACTCTCGCACCCTATCCTGTAGGGGTCAGCACTGCACGCAAAGCGTGGTGCCATTCAGCACGCAAAGTCAGCGCTCACCGAGCCCCTCTAGGGCCGGTACTGCACCCACATATGTGGTGTCCGCGATGTCGCTACATCGCACGCCGTGCCTCTCTGGGGCCGGCACTACACAGTGACATCCGCGATGTCACTACACATTCGTTAATCCCCCCCACTTCGCGCAAGAAGAGCACATGAGTGTTGTCATCACATCCACCCTTCTGTTAAGGAACGAAACAGGAGGACTTCTGCACAAATCTGGCTGTCGCCTGATGAAGCTAGTTGTAATTACTGGCGAAATGTTGTACTCAGATTGTAAATGTTGTGGCTTGGCTCTCCAATACATCAGTGTGCTGTACTAGTAACTAATTGGCATGTTCTGTTTACGTGACAAACCTTATTAATTGGCTGTGTCGGGTGGTGGCAGGTTTAGCGACACATTTATATATTTACGCGATCTAACCCAAAAAAACCTGTATTATGGTTGCGAAAGCCTACGTGTTAAACTGGTGGTAGTTTGTTGGTGGGGTATTAGTGTAGTTGTGTGGTGGTGTTGTGGTATATTAGTGTGGTGTGTTGGTTTGTTGCGTGGTGGTGGTGTGTTAGTGTCACGCAAAGGACCCTTTGCCTGTCAAGTGATGGATTAAGGGTTCAAGTGACCAGTTAAGTTGTACACCCGTTTGAAGGAGCAGCATTAAAACAATAACACTTAGGCTGCAATATTTATTAACCCAAAAATATGCAGGCTAAGAAACCTCAAGCAATTACACAATCAAACGCATTACACTCGAAGAGCAGAGATCGTGAACGTAATGAACAATCCGTTTGCATTGTAGATTCACTACACTTGGTTCTATATCAATGTCTACCTTGCGACGCAACAGCTTTAACAGAACACAGAACGCACTCAATGACCCAACGCAGACGCCACCATCAACATAATATAGAGCATACCCTCCAGACACGCTCAATCGCCTACCCACTAATTCCCAATAACCCTGCCGTCTGGGGACCATGGGTATGGAATGTAGACATTCCTCATCTTGATGCCCTAATGACGTCGCATCGTGCAGGATCAAAGTGTCACGAGTGTCGGTTTGATGAGGTCCCTCAAGATGGCCCCCGAGGAGGAGTCGGAGGACGGAGGCCCTGCCTCGTTCCACCCCGCCCCCGATTCGAGCCTCTGTCCCGGCTCGGACTCAGTCCACGCTGGTACTGGCCCGCGACTGAAGCCCTGATCACTGGAATTCTGTTAAGCCACATGCTCGCTGTCTCAGCCCACACACTGGCAGTGTAGTGGCCTGACCTAGCCCCGGCACTTGCAGTGGCGTGGCTTGACTTGGCCCCAGCACTTGGAGTGGCTTGACTTGGCCCGGGTACTTGGAGTGAAGTGGCTGCACTTGGCAACAACTTCTTCCTCTTGGAGTGACTGCCTCCTTGAATGTTAGTACATTCCTTCAGCTCTGTAGCAGCACGTCCCGTTTGCTGGGTTCGTTTCATGCCTCGGCTGGTTAGAGGTCTCAGCCATCGGTGGAGGCCTCGCTTTCAGAGTGACCCACGCTGTTTGACTCTTGAGTAGTGGTGGTGCTGGTTTTTGTTTCTCCTTTCCAGTGCATCTCCCTCACTTTTCACCCAGTTTCCTCTTCCTTTGCAGTTGCAGCATTGGTGTGGTTAACCTATGCTTCTTGCAGGAGTTAGTTTTATTTCCCATATCACCCACACCCCCAATGTCTTACACATTATGTATATGGGCTCTAGTGGAGAAATTGGAACTCAATCTGTTATAAGTGTGGTTGTGTGTTAGTTTGTTGTGTGGTGTATTTGTGTGCTGTTGTGTGGTTTCCTGTGAATGTGCTAGTGATGTTGATCTTCGTTTTGCGTAACACAGAGTGTGCTGGTACCCCTCGGACCACACAAGCCACCACCCCCCTCCTCCGCTTCCATCAAGCAGCTACTTTCTGTGGGGAAACTATCAACTGGATTGCCCCCTAAGCCCGGTGAGTATGGGGTCACACGGGGTAACACAGGGTCACAATCGCACGTGGGGGTCGCTCAGGGACACTTGCCCTTGTCCCCATGATCTCTGATCTTTTCTGGCCCCTGTAAACACCACAGGTGCAGTGAGACCGGAGGAGACGGAGCGAGAGAGCACCAGGGTGCAGGCGATCCAACGTATGCAGGTGAAGAGACATGCAGTTCGAGCCACGGCACCGCCACTCCCACCCCCTCTTCAGACAAATGAGATCTGTATTGTGATTGTCCGGTTGTAGGAGCACAATTCTAATTGGTCACAGAGATGTTTGTCACCGAGCAGCGCAATATTTGACTGTGCAGAAGAAGCGGTAGACCGAGGGTTTATATATCTGTCTTCCTCCAACTCGTCCTCCTCTCTGCTGCTTTTCCTCTCCTCGCTTCACTGGCGCCACCAGTTCCATGACTTCCCTCTCACGACGGCCGGGCTCACAGTGCTGGGCACGCCGACCGTCACGCACGCACGCATCCTGCAGCAGCTCGAGCTCGCCGCGGCCAGCACCGCCACCACCCCCGCCATCACCGCCATCACCGCCACCACCGCCACCACCGCCGGTATCACCAGCAACTCGACGATAGTAGCGTCAGCACCGATGCCGCAAAGGGGCTCTCCGACAGAGGAGGGGGAGGCAGCTGCGTCGGGTGGAGGTGAGAGGTCACTATGGTAGTGGGGGTGGTGATGTGTGACGATGGTGGTGATGTGTGCTGTGGTGGAGGTGGTGATGTGTGTGCTGTGTGTGCTGTGTGTGCTGTGTGTGCTGTGTGGGCTATCATAGGTGCTCGCGCACAGCACTTGCCCCAACAGTCTGTTAAAGCTGTACAGGGTAGCCTTGTTGGTGGTGATGTAATGTTGCGTTGATGGTTTCGTAATGTTTCTCGTTGTTGTTTTATATTTCGGATTATGAAATTTTGATAAAAATAAGAATTTTTTTTTTTAAACGCGTAATCCGCATAAATTAAATTTCTATTTAAAGCTTTCGTGACTGCAGGGATTCATCTTCTTGGTTCTTTCGGTAAAGTCACGTAGAAGGGAAGTAATAAAATAATAAAAATAAACATAATAAAATAAATTATGCAAATGTGTATAATTATATACATAAATTATGATAATCACGGATATAATCGTATTACTTTATGCGAATGCCTGCAATTATGTTAATGTTTGCAGTTATGATAATTAGGCTTAGCTTCGTTATCCAGAGTTGTATCAATCAGGATAAAACGATTATCTTTGATTAAACATTTATTGATTATCTTAGTGTGTTTATGTTATGTTAGGTCTCCAAATTCATATCTCAACGCAGGATACAGTTGTTATAAATAAGACAGTTTTGCATGGACTTGGAAAGAAACACTCCAAATACTTCTGTTTTAAGCAATTTTTATTTTAAACAAAAATATGACACTCTACTATGCAAAGGCGAAAGCATACGTCCATAGATTAATTGGCGATATTATGCAATTAACGAAAATGAATGACTAAAACACTTCTAACAACCGTAATTTCTCATTTCCCACCGCACATCTCATTAATTCCACCGCGTAATGAGCATATACGGCAGTAGGGAGAGTTTTTAAAACAGGCATGCAGCGATATTCATATGAAGGCAATAAAAGCAAATTATTATACTCCAAAGGCGAAAGTATACGTCAATAGATTCGTGATGAGGATTTCAAGAGTTTTGTTTGCATCGACAAATCTATTGGTCGTATGTGCGATTAAAAAGATATGAATGAAAACAAAAACAATAAAACTAAGGCACTAAATGACTTATTCTAATCCGCGACGAGCCGCGATGCCTTCACGGCCAGTCGATGATTCATTGTTTATAATTGGTCTTAGGATTGGCTAGGGTTGATTCCATCGTGTGATTGCATGGAATTGTCTCCTTGGTAAATTCTTGTATTTAAACAGACGCCGTCGTGAGTTTATAAGTGTAGGGGAGGGAATACGAACGGCTTTCTCTCTCCGCTGCTAGATGAGCGGCGTCGGCCCGACGTTGTCCTTAGGGAGGCTTGGTCGCTAGGTGGCGCCAGGCAGCCCTGGTGGGGCTCGGTGCTGGCAGGTGGGCGCCCGTCTCTGTAGCTGTCAGCACGGAGATGCTCGTTCACTCGTGCATTGGTGGCCGGCACCTTTGCGCTCGGTGATAAACGACGCGGCTGTGCGCGCTCGCCGACTCCGGGTGCTTTGGCGAAGAACGAAGCTCTCGTTCGTTGCTGGGTTGATGTTAGGTTGACGTTGGGTGTCTTCGCTATTGCTCGAGAATGATAACTGAAATCTCCGTCAGTTTCACTCGCACCTCGACGGCTCGCTATTCAGCGAGCCCCGTCATACTTGCCGATTTTCTTGAGTCTTCTGTGTTGGTGGTGATGGTGTTGAGATGCTGAGATGATGGTGGCGCTCCTCCGTTGGTGGTGATGAGCGAGATACTCGATGTGTGCTGTCTCCCCTTTTATCTGAATTTCCTCCCTTGCATTTCTTGCGAGAGGAAAAAAAAACAAAAATAAATGCGTATTCTGTTCTGCTCTTACCCCGTGGCCATGAATTATTGCCCCCCCCCTTTTTTCATCCTTTGGTGACCCCGAGCGGGTGGTTTCTGTCAAGTTTATGTATGTTTGCGTTGAAACCAAGACGTGAAGTCCCCTCCCCTCTCGAGGGAAAAACAACCCAAGAAACAGGTGCCCTCTCGGCCCCTCCCTGCGGTCTATCCTTATGGCCACCCTGAGTGGGGGTCATCTCAAGGCCAGACCCCCCATACGTATTCATGGCTGGTATGTGTTAGTGCCAAACCGTTGGAAGACAAAGGTGGCCAGGGAGGCTTTTTGGTTCGATGGAATACATTTAGGTGGTCCTGTGTATTAGATTTACTCCTTGTATCTGTTATGAGTTACCCCCGGTCTTAATATCTCGTGGTTATTATTCGGTTAATGTTTAATCAATTATCGTAATGCTCCTCGTTATGTCCTTATTTTGAGGGTTTTGCCAAGCTCGTTATGAGTCTGTCTCCATGGATTAGTGTTTTATTTTGAGTTATATTTCGATGCTGGAGAATAGTTTTAGTTTGGACTTAAGTTTTTCGTGATGGGAGGGGTTCGTATATTTGGTTCATTTAGTGAAGTTACGTAGATTGAGAGCGAAAAGCAACACAAGGCCTATGTTCTGATTGTCCCCCCCCTCGTCCTTGGTGACCCAGAGCGTGCTGTTTTTTGTCAAGCTTATGTATGTTTGTGTTAAAACCCAAAACGTAAAACACCCTCTCCTCTCTGCGCGTCTATTGCGAAAGGAAAACAAACAACAATAAAAGAGACGTCCTCCATACGGTTTATGGCTGCCATGTGTTTTTGCGCCGAATCGTGGGAAGACAAAGGTGGCCGAGGAGGTTTTGGTTCTATGGGATACATATTCTTTTAGTTGTGCGTGGTTGACCTATTTTGACTTCCTATTCTTCTGGATGACCGTTGTTCTAACACTTAATAATTATTATTCGGTTTGTGATTTACCATGGTTATTACCACGTATTTCCTAGAGTTCATTGGCATTTGTTGTCTATCTGTACACAGGGATTGCACTGTTTTACTCGAGTTAATTTTTTTTATGTCTTGAGGTTAAGTGTAATTAAGTTTCCACTTACGCTTCCTTGACTGTTGGAATTCCTATTCTTTTGTTCTTCTTTTTGTAAGGTCACGTAGATAGAAAGACACAATACAAAATAATATATATGCGGTGAGTACGAGTAAAATAAGGGAATTAGTAATAAAAAGCCCCTATTGTAGGCTGCAGTCTTATACTGTTGGTTGATTCTTTTTGTTAAGTTTCTACTTTTTCCGTTAAGGAAAACCGTTACAGAAAATGTGAGTTGTAACAGTTGTTTATCCTGTTCTGCACGTTATCTGTGCATCTCCAGACCGTCTTGGGAAGGTTAGGCCATCGACCTTTTGTCCATCTGGATATCTCTAGATAGTCTCTGACCTCTCTTGGCGTTTTAATGGCATTCCCCGTTTTACAGATTCCTGGTGTGCCTGTGAGGAGTAGGTGTTGTTTTCATTATTTAATTAAACAACAAAAAATATTGGCCTAATTCTTCTTAATATTACTTTTTGGAAAAAGGGGCATATATACAACAGTTGGTTGTTATGGTTGTGGTTATGATTGTTTTTATGGTAATGTTTGTGGTTATCAATGCAACTGTGGTTATGTTTTTGTGGTTATTGTGGTTTTGGTTGTGGTTATCTTTATCATTGTGGTTATCGTGGTGGTTGTCATTATCACGTGCATGCTGCTTGGGGCATAGCAGTCCTCATGAGCCGCCGCCAGGCAATCTTATCCTGCGCTAGCCGCCACGCTGAATATATGCCAAGGCCGTGGTGTCGAAGATCAGCCTCAAATGTGCATGTCCATGTCAGCCGTGGTCTTTCCTGGGGGCACCTCCAGTCCCGTGATGGGCTGTCGACCATCGCGCGCAGGGCTCTGGCGTAATTTGTTGATGTGTCTGCCCAGGCAACGTGTCCGAAGAGCCTAAGTCTTCTAGTTCTGACTTTTTCATGCACTACCGGGCATCCCGTGCGAAGGCAGACCTCGACATTGGTGATGCATTCACTGAAGTGGATGTGGAGTATCCATCGCAGGCACCACTGGTCGAAGGCATCCAACTTCCTGCCCAGGGACGCCATCATTGACCATGTCTATGAGTCATACAGTAGTGCGGGGAGGATATATGCAATGTATAGTCGAATCTTTGTTGCTGTTGTAATACTGGAGCGCCAGATGTGTATGTCGAGCTGTTTCATGCACTCGCGTGCAATTAGATTCGCCTTTTAATGTCTACCTTGCTGCTTCCAGTGTGTTGAATAGTGCAACCGAGATAGGTGAACGATTTTACCAATTTAACATTGTTGCCCGCTTTTTGCACTTCAGGAAAGTTGTGCGGCTGCTCAGTTTATTTCCAGGCCAAAGTCTCAGCTATCTGATGGTCACGATTTCTTGCTAGGGAATCGTTTGAGTCTGATGCCGATGGTTGCGATAACTGGACGATGATCTGTGTCGAACTCCAAGCTCCAGTAAACTCTGCAATTTAGCAGAGCTTTCCAACTGGAGTTAATGAGTATATGCTCAATTTTTTTCTCTCTGTGGCCGTCGTTTGAAAACCAGGTAAGTCTCTGAATGTCACAGCGTTGGAACCAGGAGCCACCAGTTCTAAGCCCATTTCCTGTGCAAAAATGTAGTAGCCTTTCAGAGTTGTCATTGGGGTGTCACTGCCATGTGGACCGATCACAGTTTGGAGGCCTTCTCTAGAAGTGCCAGAGACTGCATTGAAATCTCCGAGGTACATAATAAGGTCCCATCATTTTTTGAGGTTTAGTGACTGTTCCAGAGACTGGAAGAAGTGGTCTTTGATGTTGTTAGGTGCTTCGTTCGTTGGTATGTATGCCACATCAATGGATAAATCACCTATAGTGTGCCTGAATCTAGCCATCAGTAGCTTGTCATTCACAGGGTGCCATTCTCATAGGGCTGACTTGGCTGTCCGATCAAGGGCAATAGCCACCCCAGCAAGCAGGAGAGAGCCATCAGGAGACCTGGACCACAGGATGGGGTAGTTTTCTGCAGTAGTTTCAGTAGCACCACGTTAACGTACCTCCTGGAGACTCATGACACCGATTCTTTTCCTCTCAAGTTCTTTAACAAGTGTGTGAATTGCACCTGGTTGGCAGAGGGTTTTGATGTTCCAGGTGCCACTGCGAGATGGTTTGCGTAGTTTGAGGCTCTCAGTCATGTCCACCGTAGCACACTTGTCACAACTGGCTGGTGAAAAATGTTAATCCACGCGACGAGCGATACGGTATAAAGACATACGTGGCAGTGTCTCACATGGGGAATTATTTGCAGTTATATTCCCCTAGTCTCTTGCTGGGGGGGGGCTAGGGTAGGTAGCTGAGAGACTTTATGTTGGGTTCCCTTGAGCCGGTGACCCGGCTGCTTCTTTCACCTTAGAGCAGGGGTAGCTGTTGCTGAACATCGGGACATATCCACATGCCGGTCGGCCCAGCACACTGCAACTATCGGGGCAGCATTTGCTCCCTGACCAGTTATACTGCTGGACATTCGGTCGCATGTACAGACTCGGTGATGAACACAGGGGGGACCACGAGAAGGTGCCTGTACACACATTTCGCAGCGAGAGGCCATAGCAAGACGCATCAATGCCCCCCCCCCCCCCATCATGGTTGTGATTATTGCCGTTGTAATTGTGGTTATTGTTGCGCTTGTGGTTTACGCGGTGGTTGTGGTTTCCGTTGTGGTTCTCTGTGAATCTCTGCAGGCCCGACATCAGGCAGCCCTGGAACTGTGTACGTGGTCTCCAATGCCAAGTTGAGTGCACTCACTCCTCGACACACCCCAACGCACATCCCAACACCCACCACAACCCCTTCCACCATAATACTCACAGCGCACACCCCAACCCCCGCCACAACACTGACAGCGCACACCCCAACCCCTGCCGCAACACTCGCAGCACACGCCCCAACGCACACCCCAAAATATACACACAAACCAGCCCCCGCCACAACGCTCACAGCGCACCCCCCCCACTCCCGCCACAACAGTCACATCGTACACCCCAAACCCCACCTCATTACACACACCCACACACTCAAAGGAGAGACATTCCCCATTGCCAGCCATCATCTCCACAAGTCAAAGAGCATCA
Organism: Entosphenus tridentatus; assembly: GCA_014621495.2. NCBI lineage: Eukaryota > Metazoa > Chordata > Hyperoartia > Petromyzontiformes > Petromyzontidae > Entosphenus > Entosphenus tridentatus. Next base: position 29,503 of record CM025615.2, read on the forward strand.
GCAGCAGCACAATCTTCAGCAGCAGCAAGTGGTGCACATGGGGGTGACGAGGTTGGCATAACGAGGTGAGTGACCACTCGCTGTGTGTGTGGGGTATGTTGAGTATGTGTGTGGTATTGTCTTTGGTGTATATGCAAGTACATGCGTGTATATGTATGGAGCGGTGGCGCAGCACGCTGCTCTTCGAACCCCCCTAACTGACCAACATTGGTGACGATTATCTCAACCGGTCTTGGGTCTACCCTAGGTCGACTCAACCTCAAATGAGTATCTGGTGTGATGTGTTAACATCGCCACTGGAGAGACAAACGCAGTTGGGCGTGGTACTGGCCACCCACCCCATGGTGTGCTGTGCCGGCCTTCATAGGTGCTCACCAAAAGCACTTGCCCCCAACAGTCTGTTAAGGCTACACGGCGGATATTGGTATTTGTTAGCGTGCTTGTTCGCTAACTCAGGTGTTTATGTATTTGTTTATGTGTACATGTTATATTGTGAAGAACTGTATACTACAGTAGTGTACAGTAGTGTGTGGATATAATGTAGGGATGCAGGCAAGGCTAATGAGTCAGATGCCTTCTATGACCTCTTGTCCCAGGTGCTAGCTCAAGTGGCCCCTCAGGATCGAGTCATGAATTCCTGCAGTCACGAAAGTTTAAAATCGAAAAATTTGAGTCATTTTGTTGGGTAACCTTAATTCCCAAGTGGGTATTGACACAGGCACCTTAGCCGGAATCTTTTGCATGGCAGGATGAAAGAGCAATCGGTTGTAAACGTGTTTTACTTGAATGCTACGTTTTTTCAACTAATGCAAAAAGGCATTAGATACTGTATGGATTGCAGCGACAGACACCACCAGGATGTTGCATGGATGGCACATTTGTCAGTGGTGTGTGATGATTTGGACCACGGTCATAGTTTGGCGGTTCGTTAACCTTCCATTTTTGGAAGGTAAACGTTCGTCTCCCATGTTTAGTTCGAGCGCGATGTAGCGAGGTCCATAGTTGTGGGAGAGAGAAGCCCGATACTTTCACATTCTGGTCCTCAATGACGTTTTTGTTTGCCATCTCCATAGCCACCCACGATTCCGTCCAGCGAGTACCGATGTTGGGCCGGAGTGATTGGAAGGCATGGGCCAGATCAGCTCAATAACAACGGTAGGAGGCTGCTAGATTTCTATGCAGCCCATGGGCTTGTAATCACCAACATGCTGTTCCGGTATCGGCACATCCACACAACATCATGGATGTACGCCAAGTCCAAGCAAAAGCATATGCTGGACGATATAGTGACAGAACAGTGGATGTGGGCCCATGTTCTTGACACCAGAACTTACCGTGGAGCTGATTTTCCCACTGATCATTGGCTCGTCATCTGTAAGTTGTGCCTACCATTCTTCCACTCCGGTGGTGGGTGTGCATCTAGGACCCCATTCAAACCCATAGTGGCCTGGTCTCAGCTATCTGATGAAAGTTGCGGGCAAGAATGTCATCATCACTAGCAGCTGGGGTTGGCATTGTCACCTCTTTCCTCCAGATTCCAAGGGGAAATGGGTGAGGATTAGGACTGTAACTCATCCGGTTGCAATGGCTGTATTGCGTACACAGTTGAGACCTCCCCAGAAACCTTGACTGACAGAGATGTTCTGGCTAGCTGGGAGAAAGCAACAGGCCCACTCCAACCGTCTACAACATCGAGTAAAGATGCTTATCGCAGCCTTCGTTCGGAGGTTCGGAAAGCCGTATGGCCCTGCAAGAATAAGTGGTGGTCACTGGTTGCTAATGAGATGGAATCTGCCTCAGTTGCTCATCATCACGAATCTGTAACGCCATCAAAAATGTAACTTGCAGCACCACAACAATCAACAAATAGTGATCCGATCTCTGACCCCCAAGAGCATGTCTGCAGGTATTGCTGAGAATTTTTGTGAGACCCTGGCTTACAGACTAGCTGAGAGAAAGTGACAGGCCCACTCCCACCGTATACAACATACCATACACAAAAATGATGAGGCTTTACCACAGCCTGGGCTCATGAGTTTGGAAAGCTGTGTGGTACTGCAAGGATGAGGGTTGGTCATGCGTTGCTAAGGAGATGGAAATGGCTTCATTTACACATGATCACGAGTCTCATTAATGTCATAAAAAAAGTAACTTGCAGTGACACCTATTACCATACTTAAGGGAAACAATGGTGATCCATCCTCCGACCCTATGGAACAGATCTGCAGGATTGATAAACATTTATGACTTGGGGGAGGGGAAACCCCTCAACTCAAAACATGGGACAAGGTTAGAGTTGACAATGCTGGGACTGCTGCACCTCAAATATAAGAGGAAGTAGCCACTCTCTGTGAGTGGTTGGCTGGTGTGTCATTAGTTGAAGAAGTGTAAATAGCGATCCAGAGCTTGAGAACGGGTAAAGCGCCGGGCAGAGATGACCTCTAAAGGGAACTGCCGAGGCAGGGTGGCGTTTTTATGCAGGCTGCCCTATGTGACCTCCCTTAAACCATCTGGTCTGCAGGATGGGTTCCACAGGATTGGAAGGATGCCCTGGTGGTCCCCATTAAAAAAAAAGGAGGAACCGACTGATTGCAAATACTACCAGGGCATCTCCCTCTTCAGTGTGCTGGCAAGGTCCCAGCAGGTATTATGACCTGGCCAGGCACACTGAGAAGAGGCTTGCAGAGCCCCAATGTGGTTTAAAGTCGGGGCGGTCCTGCACGAAAACAAGTTTTCCTGTACGTCTGCTACAGCAGAGGTGTAGAAATTGTCAACAGGACCTACATCTATGCATTATTGACCTGGTCAAGGCCTATGATATGATGAGGCCTGGGCTTTGGGTTGTCATGTTTTTGGGGTCCTTGACTTTGCTCAATCATTAAGGACCTTGATGGTGGCCAGTTCCGAGTAAAGCTGCGTGGGTGGGAGTCAAGGACCATTGCCTGTTCACCTTGGGGTGTGACAGGGATCTCCTCTAGCCCTTTCACTATTTACACTTAATCGAGCATGTAATTTAAGATGCCTTTCATGGCTTTACCGGAGGAATGTTCATCTGGTACAGATACAATGGGAGGCTGAACGATGCCTGGGTAGGGTCAAGGGATGGCTCCCTATTGATCAACCATGTTATGTATGCTGAGGATCTGGATATTGCAGCTTACTTTGAGAAGGAGTTGAAGACGTTACTACTGAACCTGGAGTGTGATATTAAGAAACGGAGCTTTACAATTAGTCTGACAAAAACAAAGCACTTGCCTGGATGTTTTACGTCATAAAATACTCCACTCGCTCAACTCCGCATGAGTGCAGGGGCATTTGTCGACAGAGTGGAGAAGTTTCTGTACCTGGGCAGTGTGCTTATGATCAGCTATGCTTTGGCAGTAGAGGATTCATTCCGAATCAATTGAGCGCCATTATTTTTTCATCAGCTGTGTAACACCGTGTGGAAGCTTCTTGGTCTGTCACTCGACACAAAGCTCTCAGTCTTCTCAGCCACAGTTATTTCCTCCACTCTCAATGCTCATGAAATGTGGAGCCCTAAGAGCATCTGGGCAGTTGGAGGGAGTCGCCCTCCAGCAATAGCGGAGGGCAGAGGAGCAATGCTCAAAACAGCAAGTGGAGCGTGGGGTGGCTAAAATGCAGTGAGTTAGCACAGTGAGGAGCACATCTGTTGCCTTTGCCAGTCACCTCAGTCAGTCAACCCATATCACCTGGATTTGTCCCATGATTGCCTGCCAGCAGTGAACCTTCGACACTTCACATGGCCTCAAGAAGCACCTAGCTTGGCACAAGTGTCATGGTGATGTCACCGCAACTGAGTGGCGAGCAGCAGTTGTTGTATATAAGAGTGCACTGTATGTGCTTGTGTTCATGCTCATTTAACCCATATCACCTGCCATCTGTGCGTTGACCTGCCAATGAGCCTCAGACAGTTCACGTGATGGCCTCACAGTGCACCTCACATGGTACACTTAATGGCAAATGGTAGTTGTGTATTTATAAAAGCTTGTGTGTATATGTTAATGCTCGTGCCCATGTATCTTTACTTATTTGGTTTGTGTGTGTGTGCATCATCAGGCACTTCATCCCGTCCCCTGTGCATGCGTCTCACAAGATCTCCGAAGCTACAGAAGCCACCACCAACACCACCACCAATCCTACCACCACTACCAATCCTACCAACACAACCATCACCAACAACACAATCACCACCAACAACACAATCACCAACACAACAACCACCACTTCCACTACCTCCACCATCATAGGCCACAACACCACTGCCTCCCACAACACTCTCGCTCTGACCATCACCACCACCACCCACAATGCTGCCACCAACACTACCGTCACGCTCCCTCGTGCGCCAGTCGCCTCGGCTCACACGTCTATTGCTCTGTCCAGGCCGCGTCGCTCCTGCACAGCCCCCCATGGCACCAAACAGTCCTACTGACTCACCACGGTGGGAGGTCCCTGGGCGAGGAGTCAATTGCGGCTCCCTCGCCAGTTTGTCCCTCTCTTGGTAACCTTCAGCCTGGGTGGCCTCCTCTGGCCTGTGGGCCCCGGGGCAGTTTCACCATCTGCGCGATTGATAGCCACACCAGTCAATAAGGAGTGGTGACGGATGAGCGAGTGGTGACGGATGAGTGGTTGGGGAGTAGCTAGGCACAGTAATCATGATGTTCATTTGTCCAGGAGAGCCTCACCGATTCTTCAAGACTCCCTTTCAGGAGGATCATGTTCCACTGGAATATTTGGCCATTAACTTGTTTTAGTGAAAATTTGGCTTTGTGCGCGAGGAAACCGGAGAAAACTTGGCACACTCTGCACAGATGCATTCAAGAATACGTTTATGTGCTGTGATCCTGCCACCTCACAGCGGTTGAGTGGTTGGGCAGTGGTTAAAGTAGTTGATTGGTTATTTTAATGTTGAGCAGTAGCCGAGTTAAATATTTGAGTCGTGCTTGAGTAGGGGTTAAGGTTGTGGTTTTGTAGAGGTAATGCATTGTGTTTGAGGTTGTGTGTTGCTGCCTCCCACCAACTCATTACAGTGATGATGTAAATGTTTGTCTGAAGCGTCGTGAGTTGAGATTCTGGATTGCGTTCCGGTTTCTGTTATTGACTCAGATTCTCAATAAACATGGAGATGCGAGATTCTGCCTGTGAGCTCATTTATGCGCGGTGACTCCATCACTGCTATCATTATTGCTTGACATCACCCAAAACATTACCGTCAACATCACAACTGTTCACTACATCACTAACCATCACTACCACTCAATTGCCGTAAACAATCATTACCATCTGCAACACCATCTGTGCAGAGGGAGATTGTCTCTGTAGAGAGGGTCATTCTGTTTTCCCCATGGTGTACGGCAGTGGTTCTCAACGAGGGGGGTGGGGGGGGGTACATAGACCCATGGAGGTACATGGCAATGTCCTAGGTGGTATATAAGGTAATTTATCAATTTGAATCACTCCAACACGTTGATTGTAGAAAAGGTGTGAGAAGATTGTATCTTCTGCAGCATGCGAGCATGTCAACTTCTACCATCAAAAGCGCCCCAAGCCTTCCCCGATCATCTCCTCCTCTCCCTTGTCCGCTGTTTCACTCCATCCAATCACTTCTCCCATCCCTCGTCATACTTCCCATCTCCCGTTTGCTGGGCGCACCTTCCAATCTCTCACCTGCCGTCATTCGTCTCCCTCAACCAACGGCAAGTAAGCTTATTCGTAGGTGTGCTCTTTCAGCCAATAGGGAGCCATGTTGCTCGCCGGACCCGCAGTCCATACAATGCTCACGCATGTGTCTACCTCTCCGTTTGTGCAGGTAAGTCTTTACCTATAAACTTAATTTTTTGTCTCTGTGTGGACGAAACTTGCGAAGGATTTGGCTCGCGAACCGTGGGGTTTATGTTTTTAAAAAAAGTAGCCAGTTACCACGCCATAAGCGCCATGGTGAGCCAGCGCTATTCCATTTTCCCATCCGTCAACTTTCAAGTAGTTAAATTAACAATTTAGTGCTATGTATTATGTATTTATTTCCTTATGCCGCTGCATGCATTTGCGCGTCAAAGCTGACGGGGGTTGCCCCTAGCAACACATACGTCTTCGTTGGGAGGGGGGGGGGAATTTTATTTCCCGTAATGCAAAAAAAAACCCTGAGGTAAATTCTTCAAAGGGTCGTGTCCCCCCCCCACTCCAGTGTGCGCTTACTACTATAGGGTCAGTAGATACTAATATTATAGCGCTTAGATACTATTATTGTAGAGCGGGCAGGAGTATGGTGGGGGAGGGCGAGGGTTACGGCCCAGTGTCAGCCTGCCAAGGTGCCACCTCGGCCGGCTGGGCAATCTAGGCGAGGACGGGGGCTTGGCACGGGACGAGGCCTCACGACGGCAATGTCAAGTTAGTAGTTTGTACTCTTTGGGTATTTCGGTAAAGTCATCTAGGTAGAAAAATAATACATCACGACGTTTCAGACGCAACACAAGCATCCGTCATCAGGCGAAAAATGGTGAGAAAGCTGCTACAAGCAAGGTGTTATATAAGTAAATGTAAGGCGAGCAAACAGAAGGCTAGCAAGCGTCAGCTAATCCGAGGGGGGGAGGGAGGGGAGGGGCTGCCATAACGAGCGAGCGGGTGGGGATGCAATTTACAGAGGGATCGGTAGCAGGAGGAGAGAGTGGGGGTGGGGCAGAGCAAGACAGGGGGCTGCGCATGAGGTAAGGGGGAGAGAGATGGGGGTGGGACAGAGATAGGGAAGGGAGCTGCGCGAGGGCCAGGGGGAGAGAGAGGGAGGCAGCAGGAGGAGAGGGGGTGGGGCATAGATAAACGGTAGCAGGGGGAGACTAAAGCTGTGTTAGTGAATGTGACTCAGAGAGCCGAGAGAAGCTGCTAACATAGGCGGGCAGGAAGAGGACATCACAGCCAGTTATGAACTAAACTAGTTAATAACGTGCTACCAATGATTGCTCAGTTTGTACCCATATTCTCGGTTGAAATTGTGTCTGTGTTTATATTTCTGGATGGCTTCATGGATAAATCTTTGATGGTAGCCCGAAAGTTTGCAGAGTACCTTGGTCGCGGAAAACACAATATCACGTGAGCCCACCGCGTTAAAACAGTGTTTCAAATCTGCCTTGTATTCGCGAACACGGTCCGAGACATGTCGTTTCTCCCCAATTTTCGCCTGACGGACGCTTATGTTGCGTTCGAAACGTCGTGATTGTTCTGTCTCATGGCAGGAATTTTGCCGCACGGCAGATGATGGGGGGGGGGGGGGCGTATGTACGCAGGAATTTCCTGTTTGACGCTAATTTTGGTCACGTGACCAGGAAGTTACGATTTTAGATTTCCACTGAACCACGCGGGCGTCGGCCATTACACAGATAAGTCAAGATGGCGGCACACATCACGTCTTAGTGAAGTCAGACGCAGTTGTCCATCGTGGGACTTTGAGAAGCATTGTCTGTAAGTTTGTTTATATTCTTATAATATTGGCAATGCTGTTGTAATGTTGGAATGACCGTTATAGTGATGTAAATGCCTTTATGGTGCCGTTAAGTTGTTGTAGTAAATTCGAGGCCTAGTTAGCAACGAAGCCTGCAACTTTCCTTATTGTGGATGTTACTTGTGATTTAGTAGGTCGAGTCAGACTTGTGCCCAGGTGGCTATGTTGCGATCCTGAGAGCAAAGATGACGAAGTATCTCATCCACAGTTTAGTGTTATGTGCAATGCTGTACATTTGGGGTGCAGTGGGATGAATACACGATGTGCCTTTATGCAACGCACCGGCTTGTGCTCTTGTCTAGTTGTTCGTCCAGGATCTATTGTTATCTAAGATAATGTTCTGATGCTGTGGTGTTCATTGTGTTGGTGTTTCCGGATTATAACAGATGCTGTATCTGTATTTTCTCACCAGTTTTACCTTGTTAAAATCAATAAATGACGATTGGAGTTGGACGTTCATCCTGGCTCCGAGGGTTTATTGAACACAAGGTTATCTACTCGACTAGCGGTGCAACGCAGCGCACAGCGAGGCCGAGATAGTGATCTATTATTTTTCTACCATACATGACTTTACCGAAAGACCCAAAGAGTATGGATTCCTGCAGTCACGAAAGCTTCAAATCAAGATTTAGTAGTTTGTGCTATCGAGTCGATATATACTGCTATAGAGTCAGCATGTACTACTGTAGTGATAGCAGGTACCACCACAGTCAGTATGCACTGCTGTAGTGAAAGCCGGTACTACCACAGTCGGTATGCACTGCTGTAGTGAAAGCAGGAACCACCACAGTCGGTATGCACTGCTGTAGTGATAGCAGGTACCACCACACTCGATATGCACTGCTGTAGTGAAAGCAGACACCACCGCAGTCTATGCACTGCTGTAGTGATAGCAGGAACCACCACAGTATGCACTGCTGTAGTGATAGCTGGTTTCACTACAGTCGGTATGCACAGCTGCAGTGATAGCATGTGCTACAGTCGGTATGCACTGGTGTAGTGATAGCAGGTATCACCACAGTCGGTATGCACTGCTGTAATGATAGCAGGAACCACCAAAGTCGCTATGCACTGCTGTAGTGATAGCTGAAACCACCACAGTCTGGATGCAATGCTGTAGTTAACGCAGTTACTACCACAGTGGTATGCACTGCATTGTTAGCAAGTCCGGCGTTTCCACTGACCCGGAGAAAACGGCGTGTGTTTGGACGTGGCCTACCTCCACATTGGTGGGGGAGGTGCGGGGTGTTGGATTTATGACTCTTTTTCCAAAATTCATATTAAAAAGAATTCTGCCAAAATTTAGTTTTCATATACTCAATCGCGGGGTCGCTGGGAGCACAAACGGACCCCCCCCCTCCTCGCGATCAGCCGCCTTGACACGCTCGCAACAGAAAGTCGGAGAAGACCCATGAAAGATGACAGGACACACCCCCCCCACCCCGTACAAAGAGCAAGAGGAAGTGACTCTCACAAAGAGTTTTATTGCAGGTTAGGCATCTGTGTTCCACGGATAAAAAGATGGCTTGGGGAAGGAGATTTAACAGATGTCTCAATAAAACACACGCACACACGAACACACATACCACTCTCCCTCCCCACAGCAAGCGACATCAAAGCAAAGTTGGGCTTTTGTGAACACAGAGAGAGAGGAGGGATTATACAATTCTAAGTACGAACACGATTCACAAATCGTCAGTCTTGCTACAGTTTTGCTCAGGCTTGCGGTGTCGTCGCGAGGGAGCAGGCACCGACCCCAACCATGGGTGTCATGTCTCGCAGAGAGAAGTGACGATGTGTGTTTGGAGAGCTGGGTTCGGCATGAGCCGACAAGAGTATCGCTGAAAGTTTAATGCTACATTTCCCCTGATGTGTTGATACATTCGCAAAGTCAAGGATTGCGACAAGTGGTAGTGTACTAAGCTTTCACAGTTGTTTAAGAGGTGTCGAATACAATTCACAACTTTTGAAAGTGAGCGCGCAGCAAAAGCACCGTGAAATCATCACCACTGACATCATCACCACCGACGCAGAAGAAGACTCCGCAACTCATCAAGTATGGAGAGGCTCGCTGGGTAGCGATATGCTAAACCAAGCAAGAATTCTGTGCCAACAGAAGAAGTATCGCGACACCGAGCCGCTGCAGTGCGAGTGAGACTGGCGAAGATTACAGTTAACACTCGTGAAATAGCGAAAGCGCCCAACGTCGACCAGGCAATGAACGAAAGCATCATTCATCGCCAGAGAACCCGGAGCCAGAGAGTGTGCACAGCCGCGTCGCCCAGTTCCCAGAGCACAAAGGTGCTAGCCACCAGCGCACGAGCGAACAAGCACCGGGCGCCACCGGGGGCCACCGGGCACCACCGAGCGCCACGAGCGACCGAGCCTCTTCAAGGACAACATCGTGCCGTAGCCGCTCATCTAGCTGCGGAGAGAGAAAGCCGGCGGCTCACTGCAGCCACGCCCAAGCGAGAGGGAACTTTTCCGAAGCCGTTCGTATGATACGCCATCCCCCACACTCACAAACCCACGACGCGCCCGGCGTCTGCTCCCACAATAATTTATCAAGGGGACAATCAAACGCCCCCACACAATGGAATCAACCCGAGCCAATCATAAGAAGACTAATTATAAAAGTGCATGAACCATCAGCTGGCCGTGAAGGCATCGCGGCTCATCGAGTGATAAGAATACGTCGTTTCTAAGTGCATTAGTCGTAAAAAAAAATATTTAACTTCTAATCGCATAAATTACCAATAGATTCATCGAGACGAACTAAACCTTCGTAACGAATCTACACGCTCGCACGGATCAATAGGAGAACATCGTGTTAAACAGGTTTCTTTATCATAGAACCTTGTCCACGAATTAATTAAACCTTAGCCAGAGATAATAATCTTCCGTAAGAGGACACGCACGCCGTCGCACACCATTGTTCCAGGACATTTCGTTAAATATAATCTTGCCAATGAATCTATTGACGTATACTTTCGCCTTTGGGGTATAATAATTTGCTTTTATTGCCTTTCGTATGAATATCATTGCATGCCTGTTTTAAAGACTCTACCCGTCGCCGGATATGCTCGCGTTACTCCGTGGAATTAATTGATTGTCTTGATTACACAGTTTGACAACGAATCACTGAGGGTTAAATGCACGGATCAATAAGGAGAACATCTCCAGGAGTACTGTGTTAATAATTCCCAGCATGAGAGTTCGCATATTAGAGTGCCATGTTCTTGTTTAGAATTAAAATTGCTTAACACAGAAGTGTTTGAGTGTTTCTTTCCTAAGTTCATGCATAACAATCTTATTTATAAGAACTGTATCCTGCGTTGAGATTTTAATTTGGAGACCTAACATAACACACTAAGATATAATCAATAAATGTTTAAGCAAGAATAATTGCCTTATCCCGATTGATACGACTCTGGGTAGTGAAGCTAAGCCTAATTATCATAACTGCCCACGTTAGCATAATCACATACAAATTAGCATAACTTCCGAGATTTATGCAATTTTCAAATCTTCATTAAACTTTTTTTATTTTTATTATTTTTTCACAAGTCGACGTATACAACAGGGGCTTCATCGGCTTTGCATCGTACTACCGCCGCTTTGTTGCCAGGTTTGCTACCATCGCGAAGCCCCTCCATGCGCTGACAGCCAAAGGTCAAAAGTTTCATTGGGGGAAAGAGGAGGCCTTGTTTGAGGCACTTCACGAGGGCCTAGTCAACACCCCTCCCCTCCATTACTCCGATTTAGCTATTCCGTTCATCCTCGATACGGGCGCAAGTGACACCGACATTGGCGCAATCTTGTCTCAGGTAGTCAACGGGGTGGAGTGTGTCATCGCATATGGTAGCAGGGTACTTTCCCTGGCCAAACAACGCTACTGCATCACGCGCCGCAAACTCGTGGCAATTGTTTTTTTTGTGCGGCTGTACGGTCCATATTTGTGTAATGCGAGCATAAATGGGAAGGCCGGATGTAACGATCCGAGAAAGGAGGAGTCAGGGTCACGTGGGAGAGAGGTTATAGGAGGGAGCCCGGAAGAGATGAGGGGGAGTCGATGGAGTGAAGAGGCGAGACCACGTTGGGTGGCCGCCGTGCCATCAGCCACGTGGCTGATGGGGCTTGGCACACCGCCAGCTAGCGGTGTGCGGAGAGAGCGGAGCCGTGCGGAGTGCACGGGGCTAGCAGAGTGACTAGCGGAGCCGTGCGGGGTGCACGGGGCTAGCAGAGTGGCTAGCGGAGCCGTGCGGGTTGCACGGGGCTAGCGGAGTGGCTAGCGGAGTGTGCGGAGTGGCTAGCGGAGTGGCTAGCGGAGCGTGCGGAGTGCACGGGCAGCAGAGTGGCTGCAGAGTGTGCGGGGGCACACGGAGCAGCGGGGTGGCTGCAGAGTGCGCGGGGCGCGTGAGAGACGACGCTGGTCCGAGGAGGAGGCCAGGAGGGTGCGGAGGAGAAGAACCCAAATAAAGGACCAACGGAGACTACATCGTGTGAAGGAGTCCTTTATTACACTGGTGTCAGAGGTGAACCAAGATGCCCAAGCATCTTAAAAGGAAGATTGTACCTGCACTATCCTCGGACGACCTTCCAACAGCGGCGGCGTTCCCGACGACGGAAGGAGGGGGCGAAGTCCTGACGGGCGACACGCCGGGGGTGCAAGACATCGTCGGAGCGGCGGGGCCGTCTGCTTTGGCGAGCGCTGAGAAGGGCTGGCGACACGTGACGGCTCAACTCAAGTTGCTGCGGGCCACGCTGATGCAGCTGTGCGCCCTGGTGGCGACGATGGCGAGGCCGGATCGCCGAGCGGGGAGCCGTCGAGCGCTGCGGAGCTGTCCGCCATTGGGGCCCGCGCGATGCTTCCCGCCCTCTCCACCACGCGGCAGGACGCCGCCATCTTGGGCGTGGTCGGGGAGAAGCGCGGGAGGCCGCCATCTTGTCTCCGCCACGGCGGGAAGCCGCCGCCATCTTCAACATCACGGCGGAGAGGCGGCCATGCGCTGCCATCTCGGAGGCGCCGCGTTGTGTGCAGCCTGCTGCTGAGCTGCTGTTTTGCGGGGAGGAGCCGCAAGGAGAGGACGCCAACGCTGCTGCTGCCGGGGCGGGAGTACTCCCGTCCTGGCTCGTGTGCGAGACACCGGAGCAGGCGCGGGAGGACGCCGCGCTCACCGTCCGAGTTCTGCGAGGCGTCTCAAGTCACCATCCTGCTGTACTCTGCTCGCTGCAGCCCCGGGCGAGTCGTGACGATATGCACCCGGCCTTAACACACACCTCACCCATCTAGCGTGTGCCGGGGGGCGATTGTTATGTCTCGAGCGTGCGGAGCGCGGTTCAGGCTGTGTGTGTGTGTTCAGGATGGACGCGCTATCTGCTTGTTAGCTCGGTGTCAATTAGTGTGTGTGTGTTGCCGCATGGAGTTGTTATCTTTATGGCGAAGTTAATTATTAATTCGGTTGCGTCGTGTATCCCGCGCTGTACCATCCCGTGGGTTGCCGTGTGCGACGTGGTTAATTTATACATATTTTTGTTGTTGTTGCTGCATGGTATGACTGAGTTAATGGTGTGTCTGCCTGCGGCTCTGCTTGCGATTGTGCATAATATACGCTTGTAATCGCGGTATGCTGACTGCATGTACTGTATAGACTGTTCTGTACGGTTACGGAGTGCGGTGCATTGTTGACCATTGGGTTCGGGATTGTTATTAGTTGTGCGTACCTGTTCGGAAATTTGTAAATTCGGGGGGGAACCCAAAAATTTTGGTTGTATGGGTGTTCATGCACACGAGATTGCGTGTGTGTTCAAAGCAAATTGCGAGTGTTGAAAGATGGGGCCGTAAATTGCCGCCAAGTGGCGTCGCTCTTTCTGTTCATTGCATGCAGACAAGGGTTGCATTGCGAGTTGGTGTGTGTGAGCAATGTGTCTTCGTTAACCATGGGTAAAAATTCCCCCCATATGACTGCTGTGCGCAGCGAGCTGCGGCTATACGTCCTTTCGTTGGGGGTTGTTAAAACGCGACGTGGGATGTGTCTTGTGACCCCCAGCAAAGGGCAGCTGGGGTGCACGCACGGGGAAAAACTGCCGACGTGGTTGCACGTTGGGCCGCCATTTTGGCTAGCGGGGAGAAATCGCGAGGGATGCGCTTGGCGCTTGGGGCCGCCATTTTGTGCGCGCGGGAAATCCCGGGGATGCGCGTGGCGCAGGGGGCCGCCATTTTGAGCGCGCGCGGGAAATCTCTGGGATGCGCGTGGCGCAGGGTGCCGCCATTTTGAGCGCGCAGGAAAAACCTCGGTGGGGCGCTTCGCGCGGGCCGCAACCATTTTGAGTATACACGTCGAGCAGCGGGGATGTGGTTATGGATATCATCCCTGACTCTCGTGTTGCGCTCTAACTTGTGTGCGTGCATTGCGTGTTGTGTGCAATGCTGGCGTGTTGGCGCCCATCGGAGTAACAGGAGCGTAGTGGCACGTGGCTGACTAAAGAGGGGCGTGTCATTGCACCAGCATTTTGGGACAGAGATGCTGGCTGGGTTCTATTCTGGGGCAAATAATTCATCAGTATATGCCTGCCATTGTTGGGTGGGTGATGCTCAAGTTGTGGTCACACCGGCCTATGTCCGATGGCTGACCTGACAGCCCGGAGGCGAGACACTCCGTGGTTTGTCTCAAACTAATGGGCCGTGTGCTCATATGGCTCGGGGAGTCGTGGTTCAGTTGTGCGGTGGCAGACTGAACCTGGTGTGCCGGAGGCTCACGGGATTCAGGAGTAGAGGTTCCGTTACGTGGCAGCGAACGGGGTGACCTGGCTAGCATGGGGCGGGGATTCCCCTTGCGGGTCCTCCAGCGGGAAGGGCCACGGACTTGTTCCGCTCTGGGTTAGGACGTTATTGAATGTATAAGGGAACATTGCCCCGTGGGGGGGTCGATGGGGTCTGGCCTTGCCAAGGGATGAACCTTCCCTGGTCTGTAAAGCGTCAGACTATAAGATGCTGGGGTGTGTCCATTGGTGATGGGATAGTACGGGATGGAGCGTGGCTGAGTTGTTGCGATGTGCCATTGTCTCGTCCCCGAAATTGTACTGGCCGAGTGTATGGCCAGTGGATGTTGCTGTGGTTGGACGACCACGGTGAGGGTAAAGGCGGGTTAAATGTTACCGCTGGGGAGCGTGGCTCTCTCCACGCGAGGGTGTGCAGCTGGGAGCTTTGTTGAGAGTGACAGTGGGTAGATTCTGTGTACGTGAGATGTCTGTGCTGGTCCTCAAGGGAGGACTGCTGGTGGGCAAGAGCAGGAAAATTTTTGTTGTCACGTGTAAATAATATTTTAGTTAAAATGTAAATACTGGGGCATCCATCACGTCTAATTTGGGTATTTATTGGGGTTTTCTTTACGCGGGCCGGATTTCGATCATCTCCACTACCCTGGGGCCGGGTGGCTGTCGTGTACGACATGCGGATGTGCGTTTTGTTGTGTTGTGCCTCAGGGGGTTGGCTTCTCCTTTTCGTCACAGATCTTCGGCACCTGCCACACTGGGTGTTACTGGTTGTCCTAACTGGATGTGGACTTGATGGGGGAGTGGAGCATCTGTTCGTAACTCCTGCTCTACCAGTTGCTCTCTGAAGTTGGACTTGAGCCAGGCGGATGGACCAGCAACACGGACATGCTCTAAGACACCGCATTCCTGGTTTATGCGCGTCGGCCGTTCTTGCATGTCGGTTGCCGTTGTGCATTGTTCCATTCTTAATTCTTGTTGCTTGTTGCGCGGAGGACGGGCCGGTGTTCCGTACCGGATCCAGATCCCTTCCCTTTCGTTAATTGTGTTTGTTATACTCTCCGTTCTGTCTGGGGTGATTCCTGATTGTGATGCCTTCGCTCGCATTATTTTGTCCTGTTTCAGCCGAGGACGGCTGGATTTTTCATCGGGGGGGGGGGGGTAGTGTAATGCGAGCATAAATGGGAAGGTCGGATGTGACGATCCGAGAGGGAGGAGTCAAAGTCACGTGGGAGCGAGGTTATAGGAGGGAGCCCGGAAGAAATGAGGGGGAGTCGATGGAGTGAAGAGGCGAGACCACGTTGGGTGGCCGCCGTGCCATCAGCCATGTGGCTGATGGGGCTTGGCACACCGCCAGCTAGCGGTGTGCGGAGAGAGAGCGGAGCCGTGCGGAGTGCACGGGGCTAGCAGAGTGGCTAGCGGAGCCGTGCGGGGTGCACGGGGCTAGCAGAGTGGCTAGCGGAGCCGTGCGGGTAGCACGAGGCTAGCGGAGTGGCTAGCGGAGCGTGCGGAGTGCACGGAGCTAGCGGAGTGGCTCGCGGAGCGTGCGGAGTGCACGGGCAGCAGAGTGGCTGCAGAGTGTGCGGGGGCACACGGAGCAGCGGGGTGGCTGCAGAGTGCGCGGGGCGCGTGAGAGACGACGCTGGTCCGAGGAGGAGGCCAGGAGGGTGCGGAGGAGAAGAACCCAAATAAAGGACCAACGGAGACTACATCGTGTGAAGGAGTCCTTTATTACATTTGTATGGCCGGCACTTCACAGTGTGCTCTAACCACGCCGCGCTGAAATATGCGCTGCGGGTCGACCAGCCACCCAGCCACGTTGGCTCGAGATCTTCCAGGATTTTTCCTTCACCGTGTCGTACAGGAAGGATACTCAACACTCCAACGCTGATGCCCTGTCACGGTTGCCTTTGCGCGCCGAATGTGCGTGCTTTTTGGGCCCTAGG
This sequence comes from Entosphenus tridentatus, assembly GCA_014621495.2. Lineage (NCBI taxonomy): Eukaryota > Metazoa > Chordata > Hyperoartia > Petromyzontiformes > Petromyzontidae > Entosphenus > Entosphenus tridentatus. Next base: position 45,736 of record CM025615.2, read on the forward strand.
CGGCCAGTTGACAATTCGGCACAGAATCAATATGGATATACAGTGATCCCTCGTTTATCGCGGTTAATGGGGACCGGAACCCCTCGCGATAGGTGAAAATCCGCGAAGTAGGATTGGCCCTCCTAGGAATTTCCGTATGTGTGTGTGGGTACCAGAATGTTTAAAATATGTATATTTATACTTTATATATATATTTTACTTAAATCTATTTAATTATAAAACCTTAATATTATACATTCACTCACTCACATATATTTTACTTAAATCTATTTAATTATAAAACCTTAATATTATACATTCACTCTCTCTCTCATACGATACGTATGGGAGAGGATGCGATGATGCGCAGCCAATCAGCTCACGGGATACTGTACATCCACTCGTGCTCTCATTCGTCGATCTCTCGCCGGGAACCAATCACGTGCCTTGTCTGAGTGCCCGTGGGTAAAGTATGTACAAAGCCTCTGAGAGTTTCTCTTTATGTCTGGCATCCTGGGAAACCGTTTCTCTCGCGCATCACGATGAAACAACGCTGCTTTCCGCAATACGGCTGCCGATATGGCGGTATTTTTATTTTTCGATGAATATTTTTGAAAAATCCGTGATGCACTGAGGCCGCGAAACTTTAACCGCGAAGTGGCGAGGGATTACTGTACTCTCATAATTATATCCATATTGATTCTTATAATTTTACAGTCATGTCCAGCCTGATACACCACCATCACTAAGGAAAAAAGTCTGATTTACAACAGTGTTTCATTCCCATTCGCCATTCAGCGTTCAGGCACCGTACATGCAGTGTACAAGCACCGAGATGGTTATCTCCCCCCCCCCGACTCATTGGCTCCTCCCTGCCCAGCACCCTATATAAATAACACGTGTCTTGAATAGCTTTCTTCACACGATACAGTAATTTTACTGGAGCAGTTACACCTGATGACGGAGGCTTGCGTGCTTCCGAAACGTCGTGATTTAATAGTTATTTTCATTTATTATTATTTTATTATTTTACCTACGTGACTTTACCGAAAGAACCTAAGAGTATTGAGGTCTCACTCATCAGGCCATTATTGTCGTTGCCTTTATTGAATTTTCACAGGGTGATACACGGTGTGGGTGGTGGGATTGTTGGGGTGCGGGGTCATGAGCTTGGCGTGCTTTCTTGTCCTATGCCGTGTTGTTGCTCCATGTTCCTGCCCTTTTCCGGTCGCGATTGTATATTTTTATATAGTGTACATTTGTATAGGTGGGCTGGGGTATTTATTGTCGGGACCGTTTTTGTTATTGTTCTCGTTGAGGCACGCGTTGTCGTTATGTTGCTATTACGGGTCAGCTTATGTTCAGGAGTATCAGCTGGGATGACTGAGTGCTGGGGGGGTGGGTGATGTAGTGGCATCGGGGATGTCACTGCATGTTGTGTGAAGCCGGCCTGAGTGAGGCATGACACAAGCCGCTCACACCATCTACAGCACTGCAGTGGGAATGCAGTACCGACCCTAGCGGGGGTCGGCTGAGATTGCCGATCAAGGATGGATGGCACTGCACTCCACGTGTCAGCCTCTGGAGGTTAGGGGGTGAGAGTGCCAGGGACGGTGCAGGGGTACACAGGGGGCCATGGCATTCCATGTGAATCCGGAGGCCTGGTGACCGGAGGTACCCGGTCCGGGGGCCCCAAAGAGAGGGCTGGGGGACCACGGGACCAGGACCAGGACCCTCTCGAAGGCTCGAGAAGGGGGGTGTCACTAGGGGCGGAGTAAGCCTCGCCACGGGCAATATAAGCCGGAGCCTTGAACGGGTCCGGCTGGCTGGAGAAGACCTGCCTGACTACAAGACCCGGACCCGAGCTGGGGTCCTGTCCGAGATAGCTACTCCGTGTGAGCGAGGGTTAGCTATCCCGGAGAAAATACCTCCCTAGGGTAGCTAGTGAAGGGGCAGATATACCCCTTCGTGTTTAGGGCTTTATTGTTAAACCGTGTTGCCTCTAAGAAGTCTCTGCCTCCCTGGCATGAACCACATGTAATAGATGGGTTTGAAACACATAATACAAACAAATCTCTTAATTATCAAAACTCACCAGAGCACTAGTCAGTCCAAATCATACTTGATACTCTTACATAAAACAAAAAAGGAAGTAGACAGCTTAATTCAGAATTTAGGTGAATTAACCAGTGCACAAAGTTTAAGGCAAACAATGCAACAAAGGATTTCAGTCTGTAGCAGGCGGTCTCTCGTGCTAGCGTCGACAGTGGCACGGCAGGGGTGTAAGGAATTACATTTTATGGTGAATGTGAAGTCATCAAAGTCTCTAGAGCAGCAGCTTGATGACACACCAGCCAGGCGATTGATGCAGCAGCTGGTGACTTGGCAGGTGTGTTCGGGCCTCGACAACATGGAGAACGATGTTCTCTTTCCTTCAGTCCTCCACTCGGGGGAGGACACTGCCAAACAAAAAATTAAGGGGGTATGGGAAGGCGAGGTGTGGGAAGTTGCAAGTACCAGGCTGTTGTGCGGTCACCTCCCCATTGACAGGTGGTCAGGAATGGTGATGGTGGCTTACACCATCATCAAAGATGACTATACTATCAATGGAGGGGTGCAGACAAAACCGAGTCACCTTCTATAACCTCCTGTCCCAGGTGCTAGCTAAATTGGCCCTTTGGGATAGTCGTTTGGTCATGACACGCACCTGGGCTGGAATGAGTATAAGGCATGGACAGCTCAAGAGTAATGGTAGGAGGCTGCTAGACTTATGTGCAGCCCATGGGCTTGTAATCACCAACATGCTGTTCGAACATTGGTACATCCACACATAACACCAGATCCAAGCAACATTTGCTGGACTATATAGTGATGGAACTGTGAATATAGGCCCATGTCCTTGACATGGGCCTACATTGGCTTGTAATCTTACCTATACACGTAATTTTGTCTGTCTGTCTCTGTCTGGGCGTGCCTATCCTTGCAATGCTTTTAACTGACAAACTGTTGGGTTTACGTTTCAACAAAGTACATAGATACAACACACTAAGGCCCTGGACGAAGAAGTGCTATTTGTTTTTCCCCTTGTTCAAATGTAAACTAATAAAATCACACTATAACAATTATTACGCTAATCACGGCGCCAAAGGATGCATCTGCGCATGCGCAGAAACGCTGACTCGCGGTTGCCCCTAGCAACGCACACTCGCTGAGCGGCGACGGGAGGTTCTCCGCGTTAAAATGGCAAAAAATATAAAAAATAAAGCAGCTACTGCAATGTCATCTTCTCCCCCCACCCTAATGTGTGCAATTACTACTATAGAGTTAGTAGATACTGCTATAGTCAGTAAATACTGCAGTGTCGGTAGATACTATACAGTCGGTAGATACTATAGTCGGTATACTGTAGAGTCAGTAGATGCTACTGTAGGTCAGGAGATACTGTCGTCGGTAGATACCACTATAGAGTTGGTAGATACTACTGTATAGTCAGGAGCTACTAATGCAGTCAGTAGATATTACGAGTCAGTAGATACTGCTATAGAGCTAGATATTACTAGTCAGAAGATACTACTGTAGTGACCAGTAGCGTCACTACTGTGTAAACACGCACATGCGTGACGTCACCATGCGGGGGAGCGTCACTACCACGCGGGTCTACACACACACATGACGTCATCCCGGCTGGAGGCGGGGATGACGTCAGGGCTGGTTCTGGACTCGGTTGGCCACGGGGGTGGTGTGAGGCCGTGGCATTCTCTGTGACCCCGGCTGGACACGTGACCGGATCCCGGTGGGGGTCGGGGGGCACCTTGGGGGGCACGTGGACAGCAGGGGGGCTTCGAGAGGGTTCTCGAAGGGAGGCGTGACTGGAGCAGGGCCCGGGCACGCCGAGGCCCATATAAGCAGCCTCCTCACGAGGTTCGGGGCTGCCCGTGCCAAGAATGAAGATGCATCGTGAAGATGCCAAGAAGAGAGAAGCCTCCAGTCAGCGGACCCACCAGTAGCCCACCTGGCTGGGTCACGCGAAGTGTATCCGAGAGTCAGTGCTACCATGCAAGCTGAGGGAAAAAGAGTGACGTCTTTCTGGCTATTCCTCCTACCAAAAGCACAATTTATTTATAACACACATTATGAATAACACATAACATAACAAACACAAAGATCTCGCACATAGCCCACACAGACTGTTGGGGCAAATGTTGTTGCTAACACCCATTAAGGCAAATACGGCTCACGAAGGGGTGTGTGGCCAACACCACGCTTGGCCAACTTTGTCTCCCGAGGAATATTATTTACTCAATTAAGGCTCAATCGACTTAGAGGAGGCATAGGACTGGTTCAGATATTCAAGAGTAGACATTCTAGATATGCAACCAAGACTACACGAACAAACCAACAAACACGCACAAGCAAAATAACACAACCACCGCAAGGACCCCCTTGACAGCTATGCTGTCCCCCGTGCCAGACCACATGCACGTCTGTGTGCCGCACCGCAGGGTTAGTGGCTGGCGTCGTCGGGCAATGGTGAGATCATGGATGACTTGATCTGAAACAGATCGATTAGTTCCTGCATGCACACAAACACACACACACACGCGTACACAATCAGTAACAACAACCGCCATTCGCCACTAAGTGACGGTGACATCACCACGGCACTTGTGCCAGGCTATGTACAGGTCACGGGACAGACCCAGGTGCCATGGGTCGACTGACTGAGATGACTGGACGATGCACCACCTGTGCCCCCTACTCCGCCAATTTGCTGTTTTGGCCACCAGGAGTTCCGCTCGTTGTGAGCGTTGCTCCTCTGCCCTCCGTTATTGCTGGAGGGCAACTGACTCCAATTGCCCAGAAGCGTTCTTCATGAGCCTCCTCCACAGAGACCGATCTTGACCCCGCTGGTACCAGTCATCGGCAAGTCCACTCATCTCCACATCCTCCTGTAACACATCACTCCATCTCTTCTCTATCCCATGCCGTGCCTATTTAGCCCATTCTATCCAGCCAAACAAAAGCTGTTTAGACATACAGTGGCTGGGCATGCGGGCTACATGACCCAACCATTGCAGCCTTGCCTGCCGGAGAAGCTCACCGATGGGACTTTCAAGGATTTGTGATCTCACACAATCCAACCTGGTTAAACCCAGGATGGATCATAGGCAGGCCAGCCTAAATGTTTACGGCGAATATGTTTCATTAGCGGGGTCCACATTTCGCAAGTCATGCCCTCCGACTGTGGCTGAGAAGGGCTGAGAAGACCTGAAACTACGTGTGGAGCGACAGACCAGGTAGCTTTCCACACAGCATTACGCACAATCATACTAAAACACAGAGATCAAAAATTCATACACGCACATGGAACACACATGCCACGTATATCCTTAGACTGTTGGGCCAAGTGCTGTTAGCGAGCACCTATGAAGACCGGTACGGCACACGAGGTGGGGGGCCAGCACCACGCCCGGCTGCCTTTGTCTCCTCAGTGGCAATGATTTTATACACATGAGGTACTCATTTGAGGCTGAGTCGACATAGGGGAGGCCCAGGATCGGTTGAGATAATCGTCACTGCTGTTGGGCATGAACGGGAATCAAACTCGGTCGCTGGGTTCGTAGCACAGCGTCCTAATCACTACAGTACCGCTCCATACATGCACGCACTCACGTACATGCCCACACGTGTGTGTGTGCGCGAGTTGCCTTCCAGATTTTTATATTGAAGGTCATGATTTCCTGGTCGGTTTTCTTCCTCTCTTCAATTGTCTTGCTCCCTCCCTTATTTTCCTCGGTTAACTCTAAAAAAACATCAAACACCATCGATACGCTGTTAGCGAGCACCTATTAAGGTCAGCACAGACACACACAAACAAGCACAGACCCACTTATAAAACAAAAGCATCCGTCACTAAGTGACCGTAATATAATTACGGCACCTGTGCCAGTCGAGGTGCACTTTAAGGCCATTACGTGAAGTTGTTTTATGCTCGCTGGCAGGTCGCAGGACAAACCCAGGTGTTATGGGTTGACTGAGATCAGAATCAGAATAATATTTGTTCATACTAGAGGAATCCGATGAGCAATAAAGCTCTTTTTCACAGGTGTCCAGTAGGGGCAGGTCATAACGTTATAACCATACAAAAATACAATAGGAGTGCAAAGTATAGGAAAGGTAATCAAATCACTTCAAAAATATATATAAATAAAACTAAACTATTGTTACCTTACCAGGTAAAGCCCACTGAGCTATTAGCTTATTTTTCTAAAGCGACCTAGTCACAAATGATAGCTAAATGAAGTGGCTTATCATGTGGAAATATACATGAGCATAATTATATTAATAATTTGCAGGACCCGGAGAAAAAATCTACGCGACCACGGGGAGAATGCGCAAACTCGAAATATACAGCAGGCGTCAGGGTTGGGATAAAACCCCTGACCTGTATACCAGGCGAGGAAGATAACATCACACCACTGTGGTGCCCCTTCACCAAAAAAGTATATAAGTTCATATTGCATTAGTACTTCAATTCCCAAGCTTGGGAAAAGCAGAACAGAAAAACAGTCCCAGACACACACAAAGACAACACACAATCCCTCAATAAAATTGTACATTCAAATTGAAATATACATTGTTACAAATACAATTTACAAATAACATTGGCAAATGTGGCTGTATCCAACACTAATCTTCTGCAAAATATTGTTTTAAGATTTACGAAATTAAGATAGGAAACAAAGTTGTTCCAAAACGTTGGTTCTGCAATGGCTTTGTCACCTATTCCAATTCTTCTTCTTGGGATAGTTAAAATGCAATTAGATGGACGTTTTAGGTTTCTTGGATTTGACAATAGGGTTAATGAATAGCAGATTTTCCAGTAAGGATCTTATGGATGGCTGGTAGATGTACCACCCGTGCTTCCCATTGTGCAACTTGCGAAGACACAAAAACATATACAAACGTACAAAGATACCCTGTGCAGTCTACACAGGCTGTTGGGGAAAGTACTGTTAGAGAGCAACTTATTAAGGCCACCACGGTAAATGAAGAGGTGGTCTGGCCAGCGCCACGCATGGATGCCTTTGTCTCCCCAGTGCCGAGTTGATCTTGGGGAGGCCCATACACAGGCACGTGTATCGGACTCACCTATCAGGACTTACCTATCAGAAGAACGCAGGCCTTGTTCTGACTAATCCGGACTTTGCCATCCTGCAGACACAGACGCAGCAACGTGGGGACAGATCATCCATCTCACGGTCTCCCCGTCCTCATATCCCTATGTCCCCATGTCTCCCTGTCTCCATATCTCTTTGTTACCCCCACCACGGCATCCCCCCCCATGTTGTCACCCCCGTGGTGTCCACCCCGTGCCACTCTCCCCACCCCCCGTGGTTTCCCCCCCATGGCGTGGCTCACCCGCTCAAGGAAGGCCGTGTGGAAGATGTTCTCCAGCGTGCAGCTGAAGGAGGTGGAGTTGATGACAAACTCAAAGAAACCCAGCGGCTTCCCCCCTGTGTGCATGTGGGTAAGCGTGTGTGCGTGTTTGTTTACGTGCGTATGCGTGGGTATGTGTATGCATGTGTACATGTGTGGAAGTGAAACAAAGACAGCCGTGAAGAGGGGGATTAATATCATACGACCCTCACAAAGGTCACGAGCAACAAGTTCACTCGGTAACTGCTGGGCGTTGCTGCATGTGGCCTGCGACCGTGGCGAGGGTTGGCGGATCGCGCATTTATGACACATGGCAGCACAGCAAGTGGGTTGTTTCCATCTGTACGTGGATTGAGTGTTGCCCCACTCGCACACCGTGGGTGTTCTCAGGGTGCTCGCGTGTATGAAGACAAAACAACGGCTCGCTGTGGACATTAATCGTATCACAATAATAATATTACATTGATATGGTCTCCGTGCCGCTACACGAGCGACGCGGTGCCTACGCCGGCACTTACGGCGCCTCCAGCCCATGAGCACAGAGTGGCCGTTCACTCGCCGGGGCCACGGGAGTGGCGCAGCGTCGGCCATTCCAGTTTCTCGATGTGGCCACGAACAGTGAATCATGTGATGCCCGTTGTAAAAGGAGGGGGACAATCGAGGCATTCACTCTCAGCGACATGAATACAGGCGATGCTCGCTCGGCGCTCCTCAAAATGCGTCAATTCTCCTGGACAAGTGAGCACTAATCGAATCAACGCTAAATGGAGCCATTATATATATGGGCATGCGTTCCCAACATTTCATACACATCCAATGGCCCCAGCTGGAACACATCGGCAGATCACAGCGCCTGCAGTCTACCCGAGGGGACCCCCAGCGGCAGCTGTCCCTGTACGCCACAATGTGTACACAGCAGAGCAGCCCTGCTACATGGGCATGAGTCTGTCACGAGGGGGAGATGTTGCTATGAGGCTCTTCCCAATTGAGAGATTGGCAATTTGAGCGATTTATAAATTGAGTGATTGATATTTATTACAAAGCTAATTAACTCACCGTTCATTTTTATATTTTCTTTCAGAATGCTCTGAATCCTCTCCACTTCCTTGATTGTTGCCTTTTCGCTGCTGGATTCAAACCTTTTGAGCTGCACACACAAAAAAACAAATGTCCCCTGTTGAGCCTATATATGGTGTTGCGGCAAGTGCTTTTAACGAGCAGCACCTATGAAGACCGCAACAGAGAACAAGGGGATGGTGTGGCCAGCACCATGCCTGGCCGTCTTTGTCTCCCCAAATGCTGATGTTTACACACCACACCAGGTCTTAATTTAAGGCTCAGTTGACCCAGAGGAGGTCCAGGACTGGAAGTGCAGTGCGCTAACCACGGCACAACTGCTCCCCAAACGCAGAAGCAACCTGACCACAAATGATAGCTCAACAAAGTGGCTTATCATTTGGAGATTTATAGCAGCCAAATACTCTAAAGGCATGTTTCTAAATTTGGAGGTGAAAACCGGTGAACCCGGAGAAAAATCCACACGACCACAGGGAGAACATGCAAACTCTAAATATACAGGCATCAGGGTCAGGATCGAACCCTGCATACCAGGTGAGGTAGTTAACATATCCTAGCTACAGAAATGAAGAGGGGCAGAGGCCAAGGGTCAGCGTGGGAGGGAGGTCGGGACCTGCTGGGGCATGGCTCGCATTTCCTGTCTTGACTTCACAGGGCGGGACTTCTTGTTTTCAGCGCGCTGCACGGGGAGTGGGTCTGCCTTGAATGTACCCAGCCTGTCCGCAGGGGGGATGTGGGGACACAAGAGAGAGACATGCAGAGACGCACGGGGACACACAGAGTGGCACAGAGCAGCATGGGGGTTATTTAGAGAAACACAGGGTGACACAGAGGGACACGCAGAGACAACATGAGAGGATACATGGTAATACATAAGAACACAGGTGGATCAGGGAACATGGGTATACACGGAGACACGGGGCCACACAGGGGTACATGGGGGGGACACGTGGGGATATGGGGGGACACGGGGGGACACGGGGGTACACGGGGGTACACGGGGGTACACGGGGGGACACGGGAGTACACGGGAGTACACGGGGGGACATAGGGGTGCGACTCTCACATGTAGTGGAAGGTGGGCACCACGCTCATATAGGATGAGGCGCAGGTTGCGAGCCGGGCCCAGGCTCCGCGTGGGAAGCAAGTGTTGTCCTCCGTGACGTATGCATCGTCACATCCTCCTTGTTCTTGTCGTGTGTCCTCGTCACTGCCGCCCAGCTTCTTCCCCTCCCTGCCAAGCGACTCTGCCCCCGCACTCGCACCGTCTCCACGGGAGCAGCCCATGTACGTCAACTGGGGGGGAGGGGGGTGGCACAGGGGAATGGCACAGGGGGGTGGCACGGGTAAGTGCACACTCGTGGGTGCGAGTGTATATGTGTAGTGACCTACCTCCTCATGGTGCCGGATGGGCAACGTTGTCGTGGACAGTGCCGTGGGGGGAGGGCCAATTCAAATTGGCCTTTCCCCTCAGGGTGTCTGTGACCACCACAGCGGCTAAATGGGGGCTCTGGACGGGTGCGAGGGGCTGGTAACCCCTCCACCTTAAATAAATTACCACTAAACCACGACTGAAATATCTAACTAATAAGCTTGGGCAGGAGGCCCTGGGGGGACAGGCGTCTATGACGTCTCCTGGCCAAACCCCATTTGAAGGAGCCAGGAGATTGAATCTTTACCCTCGGGGCTCCTCTAGAAACAACAAAAAGCCACTACGGATGGCCACGTGGAATGTTCGAATGCTCTCTGCGGAGGAGAGGCTGCCACTCCTCTGTCGGGAGCTGGACCGGTACCGCATGGATCTCTGTGGTATTCAGGAGGTCTGGTGGACCGGCTCTGGCTCCTGCCACCATGAGGGGTGGACAGTCCTCTACTCGGGGCAGGAGACTGCTAAATAACAGGGTGTGGCTCTTCTTCTGAACAAAATAATGAAGGGGGCGTGGGAGAGTGGCGGTGAGGTGTGGGAAGCTGTAAGCCCCAGGCTACTTTGGGCTTGCCTTCCCATCAACCGGAGGAGAGGAGTGGTGGTCGTGGTAACTTATGCCCCCACCGAAGACGAACATCCGTGGAGGAATGCAGGCAAGGCCAATGAGTCAGAAGCCTTCTATGACCTCCTGTCACAGGTGCTGGCTAAAGTGTCCCCTCGGGATAGAGTCATCTTGTTGGGTGACTTCAATGCCTGAGTTGGTCATGATGCTGGCACCTGATCTGGAGTGATTGGAAGGCATGGGCCAGATCAGCTCAATAACAACGGTAGGAGGCTGCTCGATTTTTGTGCAGCCCATGGGCTTGTAATTACCAACACGCTGTTCCGGCATTGGCGCATCCACACAACATCATGGATGCATGCCGGGTCCAAGCAAGAACATCTGCTGGACTACATAGTGACGGACCAGTGGATGCGAGCCCATGTCCTTGACACCAGGACCTACTGTGGAGCTGATCTGCCCTCTGACCATTGACTAGTCATCTGTAAGATGCGCCTGCTATTCTTCCACTCCGGTAGTGGGTGTACACCCAGGACCCAATTCCAACCTAAGGTGGCCTGGTCTCAGCTGATGAAAGTTGCAAGCGAGAATTTAATCATTGTTTGCGGCTGGGGTTGGTATCGTCCCCCACTCCTCCTGATGTCGAAGGTAAATGGGCAAGGTTTAGGACTGTGACTCATGCAGCTGCAATGGCTGCTTTGGATACGCGGTCCAGACCTCCCCAGAGACCCTGGCTGACAGAGGTGTTCAGGATGGTTGAGAAAAAGCGACAGCCCCACTCTACTCTTTGGTTTTTTCGGTAATGTCACGTAGGTAAATCAATAAAATAAAATAAAATAAATGAAAACTAAATTAAATCACGACGTTTCGGAGGCAACACAAGCTTCCTTCATCAGGTGTAAAAAAGGGCACAGCAACATAACTGTAGCGAGAGTTATTTGTGATGAGACATTGTTATATAGGGTAAAAGGAGGGGGAGCAGCCAAGGAGGACGGGAGCAGGATGGGGTGGGGGGAGTTGGGGTGTGGGTGGAGCCAGGAAGGTGAAGGTGGTACTACACGACAGAGCCACGGATGGGGGAGGGGGGACGCAGAGCGGGGGAGAGTAGCGGTTGAGGTTTCCAATGATTGCTCAATTTGAATCCATCTTCTCAGTTGAAGTTATGTCTATGTTTGTATATCTGTATGGCCCAGAAATGGGCAAAGTTGGGCTTTTTAATCTGGCCCACCAAACTTGTCCAAATATTATTATTATTAAATTACATTTTACCTTCCTGCTGTAATTCCCCCATTTCCCCAATAGATGGCGAACTTCGACCGGGAATGTGGTGTTTCGGGCTCGAAAGGGCACATGATCTCGCAATGCATTGTGGGCCGTCAGCGCCATTTTCAGGGTTTGTTTACATTGCTGAGTTAGATAAGGTGCTCCCTTTACTTTTTAGCTTTGCCCTGTGAGCCCTTCTGTAAAATGAGCGGATCAAGGAAACGAAAAGTGGATAATGAGTGTCGAGTGTTTAACACGGAGTGGACAACAAAATACTTTTTCACAGAAGTCCAATCAAAGGCTGTATGCCTGATATGCCGAGAAAATGTCGCAGTTTTCAAGGAGTACATCAGCCATCACTTTGCTACGAAGCATGCTAACTACGCTAGCAAGCAGTCAACGCAAGAACAGGCGGCTACGGCTCAGAGGTTGGCGGCTAATTTACAGACTCAGCAACATTTTTTTCACCGACAAACTGCGATTCAAGAGTCAACTACCAAGGCAAGTTTTTTGGTGGCATTCGAAATAGCAAAGGCTAGCAAGACTTTCTCCGAAGGTGAGTTTGTAAAAGAATGCATGGTACAGACAGCAGACATCTTGTGTCCGGAGATCAAAAGCAAATTTGAAAAAGTCAGTTTATCACGCAGGACTGTGACTCGCTGTGTGGAACTGATTGATGAAAATATAGCCAGTCAATTAAACAAAAAGTCTGATTCCTTTGAATTATATTCACTAACACTGGATGAAAGTACGGACGTAAAAGACACGGCTCAGCTCATTTTTATCCGAGGCATTGATGACAGTTTTGCGATAACAGAGGAGTTTTTGACCATGGAGTCCCTGAAAGGAACAACGCGGGGAGAGGACTTGTATAACCAGGTATCTGCTGTCATCGAAAGAATGAAGCTACCTTGGAGTAAACTTGTCAATGTCACAACGAATGGATCGCCAAATTTAACTGGAAAAAATGTTGGGCTGCTGAAAAGAATCCAGGATAAAGTGAAAGAGGAAAACCCTGTCCAGGATCTTATTTTCCTTCACTGCATCATCCATCAGGAATCCCTGTGTAAGTCTGTATTGCAGCTTAATCATGTCGTGAATCCAGTCGTAAAACTTGTGAACTTTATACGAGCAACTGATGCGGATCATCAGGACTTACTGTACCACTCTCGTGTCCGCTGGTTAAGTTTGGGGAAAGTGTTACAACGAGTGTGGGAGTTGAAAGAGGACATCATCGCATTTTTGGAGTTGATGGGGAAATCTGACGAATTCCCTGAGCTAAGCGACAAGAACTGGCTTAGTGACTTTGCGTTTGCTGTGGACATATTTTCACACATGAATGAGCTGAATGTGAAACTGCAGGGGAAAGATCAGTTTGTTCACGACATGTACAAAAATGTGAAAGCCTTCAAATCCAAGCTCACTTTGTTCTCCGGACAAATTGCAAACAAATCTTTCGCTCATTTTCCCACACTTGCCATGCAGGAAGAGGCACCGCGAAACGCAAAAAAATACAACAAATCGCTTGAGGACCTGCACGGAGAATTCTGCCGTAGGTTCTCTGATTTCGAAAACATTGAACAGTCACTTCAGCTGGTGTCCTGTCCCCTGTCACAAGACCCTGAAACAGCACCACAGGAGCTGCAGTTGGAACTGATAAATCTTCAGTCTGACTCCGTCCTAAAGGAGAAGTTCAACTCTGTTAAACTGAATTACTTTTATGCTTCACTTAACAGAGCCACATTTCCAAACCTCCGGAGGACTGCACAGAAGATACTGACTTTGTTTGGCTCGACTTATGTGTGTGAGCAGACATTCAGCGTCATGAACGCCAACAAAGCCCGTCACAGATCAAAGTTAACGGATCAGCACCTCAGATCTATCCTGAGAATTGCCACAACCAAAATAACTCCAGACTTGGATGCACTGGCAAAAATGGGAGATCAACAACACTGTTCCCACTGAAACTAATGATGTGTTGCTGCAGCGAGGTTGGAGCCAAATCTCCATCACACAGCCTGCGTGGCTGCACTAACCTGTTAATGTAGATAATAAAGAAGTTCAAGTGAGGTAATTGGTTTGGGCGCAAGCCTCAGATATTTTCATGATGTTTGATCAGTCACGTTACGACATGTTTTTGTATTGTTCATGTTCGTGCAATTTGTTAAATTGCCTTGCAAATAAATGCTTTGCTACCTGTTAACGGCCAACTCCTTTCATGTAATGATTTTTACATGTCATTTATATTAGTTCACACAAACACTCCATCCATCTGTTCCTGGCCCGGCCCCTCTGTCAAATTTTAGAACCCATTGTGGCCCGCGAGTCAAAAAGTTTGCCCTCCCCTGGTATAGCCTCATGGACAAATCTTTGGTGGTATCCAGACGGCTTGCAGAGTACCTTGGTATCGGAGAAAACAATGTCATGATCACCCACAGCGTTGTAATAATGATTAGCAACGGCCGAAGAATTAGTTTTGCCGTGTTTCAAATCTTATTTGTGCTCGCGAATTCGGGTCGAAATGTCGTTTCGTCTCCCCGATATAGCAGTCACCGCAGGTACAACTCAATTTGTAAACACCGGGGTACTGTAAGTCCGGAATGACATCCTTTACGGATGGGATCAGATCACGGATTTTGTGTACTGTATTGTATTGAACCGGACCTGGATCTTGTGTTTGTTTAGAATTTTGGAAATCTTTTTGGTAACACCTGCTATGTATGGCAGCGTGATAATTTCGATCGGAGTTTCAGGTGGTTGTTTCTGCATGGTGGGAGAAACAGCTTGGCGGATAGTACGGTCTGAGTATCCGTTCATCTTGAGGGCCAGATGTACATGTTTTAATTCACTGGCCAGGTGGTGTTGGTCAGAGATGTAATGAGCCCTATGGTATAGAGTTTTAATGAGGGAATTCTTTTGAGCTGGGTGATGGTGGGAATCAGGCTTCAAGTAGGAATCTGTGAGGGTGACCTTCCTGTAAACAGAATGTCCCAAAGAACCATCAGGCCTCCTCTCAAACAGAACATCCAAGAATGGCAGCTTGCCATCTTTCTCCACTTCCATGGTGAATTTAATGGATGGGTGTCTAGAATTTATGTGGTCTAGGAAATGGTTAAATGCTGGGAGGCCATGTGGCCAAATGACGAAAGTATCATCCACATATCTCTTCCACAGGGAAGGACGAAGGGTGGATGTCTGGATGGCGTCTGATTCAAACTTCTCCATGAAAACATTGTCTATCACTGGTGATAAGGGGGAAGACATAGGGGTACCCTCATTTTGTTTGTAGAAGGTAATCGTCTATAGCATGCCACGTCAGAGAATGAGGCGGCTTATCGCAGCCTTCGCTCGGAGGTTCGGAGAGCCGTGAGGCGCTGCAAGGATGGGTGGTGGTCGCGGGTTGCTGAGGAGATGGAGTCTGCCTCAGTGGCCTGCGATCACAAATCCCTATTTAACTCCATAAAAAAGCAACCTGCAGCGCCACACCTATTACCACCATTAAGGGAAAAAATGGTGATCCAATCTCTGGCCCCCAGGAACAGGTTTGCAGATTTGCTGAGCATTTTGGTGAGGTCCTGGGGGAGGGGAAATCCCTCAGCCAGGAAAACGTGGGACAAAGTGGGGATGACCCTGCTGAGGATGCGGTGCCTCAAATATTGGAAGAAGTAGTTACCCCCTGGGGTGGCTGGCTGAAGTGCCATCTGTTGAGGAAGTACTGAAGGCGATCCAGAGTCTGAGACCAGGAAAGGCACCAGGCAGAGATGATCTCCCAAGCGAAATGCTGAGGGAGGGTGGCGTTTGTGCACAGACTGCCCTACATGACACCATAACAACAGTCTGGACCACTGGATGGGTTCTGCAGGATTGGAAGGATGCCCTGGTGGTTCCCCTCTTTAAGAAGGGGGACCGCACAGACTGTAACAACTACAGGGGCATCTCACTCCTCAGTGTGCCAGGAAAGGTCCTGGCAAGGATTATTCAACATCGCATTGTTAGGCACGCTGAGGAGAGGCTTGCGGAGCCCCAATGCGGTTTCAGGAAAGGGCGGTCCTGCACAGATGCCATATTTTCTGTCCGTCTGCTACAGCAGAGGTGTAGGGAATTCCAACAAGATCTACATCTCTGCTTTATTGATCTGGTCAAGGCCTATAATACCATCAGTAGGCCTGGGCTCTGGGTTGTTCTTCGTGCTTTCAGAGTCCCTGACCCTCTGCTCACGATCATTAAGGACGTTCATGATGGTGAGCGGGCCCGGGTAAAACTACGTGGCTGGGAGTCAGAGCCATTCCCTGTACACCTTGGGGTGTGACAGGGATGTCCTCTGGCTCCCACATTATTTAACATCTATTTTGACCACGTAGTTCGTGAAGCCTTCAATAGCTGTACCGGAGGAATTTCCATTTGGTACAGATATAATGGGAGGCTGATAGATGCCCGGGTGCGGTCAAGGGATGGCTCCCTATTGGTCAACCACGTTATGTATGACGATGATTTGGGAATTGCTGCTCATTCAGAGGAGGAGTTGGAGACATTGCTGCTGAAACTGGAGCGTACCACTAAGAGGTGGGGCCTTACCATCAGCCCCACCAAAACTAAGCACCTGCCTGGGTATTTTGTACCATCGGACACTCCACCCCCACAACACCCAATCGGTGATGGAGCAGTTGTGGAAAGAGCGGAGAGGTTCCCATACCTGGGCAGTGTGCTCATGACCGGCTCCGCTTTAACAGCAGAGGTCTCACTCCGAATCAATCAAGCGGCAATATCTTTCCATCGGTTGCGTAACGCTGTGTGGAAGCCACCTGGTCTGTCGCTCCGCACAAAGCTTCAGGTCTTCTCGGCTACGGTCATTCCCTCCCTTCTCTATGCTTTTGAAACGTGGACCCCCCTAATAGAACATCTTCGCCGGTTAGAAACATTTGGGCTGGCCTGCTATCCTGGGTTTAACCAGGCTGGATTGTGTGAGGAGCTCACAAATCCTTGAAAGATTAGGGCAAAGTCCCATCGGTGAGCTCCTCCGGCAGGCAAGGCTGCTTTGGCTGGGACATGTAGCCCGCATGCCCAGCCACCACATGCCTAAACAGCTTTTGTTCGGCCGGATAGAAGGGGCTAAATGGGCGCGGCACGGGCTAGAGAAGAGATGGAGTGATGTGTTACAGGAGGATGTGGAGCTGAGTGGACTTGCCAATGACTGGTACCAGCGGTGTCAAGATCGGCCTCAGTGGAGGAGGCTCGTGAGGGACGCTACTGGGCAGTTGGAGGCAGTCGCCCTCCAACAACAACGGAGGGCGGAGGAGCGACGCTCACAACAACGAGCGGAGCGCCGTGTGGCTAAAGCACAGCAAGTTGGCACAGTAGGGGGCACAGGTGGTGCATCAGCCAGTCGTCTCAGTCAGTCGACCCATGGCACCTGGGTCTGCCCCGTGACCTCCTGCCAGCGAGCGTTCGACACTTCATGTGGCCTCAAGGTGCACATAGCCTGGCACATGCGTCATGGTGACTTCACCGCCACTTAGTGGCGAATGGCGGTTGTTGTTGTGTAGTGATATGGAATGAGTCAGTATGGCGCGTAGCGCTGGTTGCTGGCAGAGAAAGGGATCTGCTGTTGTAGCAGCCCTGTCTGCCAACAGGTCATGTGATAAGCCGAAGAAAGGGATGTGGGGCAAAGGTGATAGAGGGGGCACATGATGTAAAGCCCAGGAACCTTCTTGTAGGTTCTAGAAGGGGGTGTAGCCAAAGGCGGAGCGAGGTCACGCTGGGTGGATAAAAGGAGGATCTAGAGCAAAGTTCAGGGCTGTTTGGAGTGGAACCCTTCGTGCTGCTGGAGTCTTCGTCACCATCTTCACCTCCTCGGTGTTGTTAGTCAGGCAGCCTATTAGCTGTCCTGACCATAGTGTAGTTACTCCTTGTGTAGCGACATAAATAGGCCGTTCTAAGGCTAGTGATGTTATGCGTAAAGGGGCCCACTAGGGGGCAGGATCCGGATGTCTCAGAAGTCGGGTCAGGTCATGATAGTCTGAGTGAACCCGCGAGAGCACGTGACCAAATGAGAGGGCATGGGAACCCCCAGTGGGGAGTGAAGGGGCCACGTGGTGTGCATCTAGAACCTCCGCGAAGGATCATGCTGTTATAAGCCGAGTCCCGAGAGGGAACATGGCTGTTCGACCCGGAAATGAAGTGCCTTCTTCGATCCTCGCTCTTCAGTCTCCGCACACGACGACCCGACGGCGTGTCGGCTGTTCTCGTTCAACCATTTAGAGATTCCATTCAAGTGGTTAAGTGGTGAGGAATGGTGGCCACCACCTTACGTAGTTAACCCGTAATGTACATAGTTAATCTTGGAACGTTGAGCAGTATAGGTTGTGTTAGTGAATAAACGTGTTGCCTTCAAGTTTTGGTGTGCGCCTATTGGAAAAGAACCCACTACACTTGTACCTGTGAAGTTTATAATATGTCTTTGAGTGACTCACTGCATATGTACATGCGGGAGAGTCTGTGTCGCGGTTAGCGCGCTGAATCCGGTGACCCGAGTTTGATTTCCGCGCACGGCCCACACCAGTGACGATTATCTGAACCAGTCCTGGGCTTACCCTAGGTCGATTCAACCTCAAATGAGTACCTGGTGTGATGTGTTAACATCGCCACTGGGGAGACAAAAGCGGTTGGGTGTGTTACTGGCCACCCACTCCACGGTGTGCTGTGCTGGCCTTCATGGGTGCTCGCCAAGAGCACTTGGCCCAACAGTCTGTTCAGGTTATAAGAGGGATTTTTGTCTTTGTTGTACACAAATGTACAACAATGAGCATATTACATGGCAGCTAAAGTGCAGCAAGTTGGCTCAGTAGGGAGTACAGGTGGAGCATCTGCCAGTCATCTCAGTCAGGTTAACCCATGGCAATTGGGTCTGTACCATGACTCCTGCCAGAGGGCCTCTGACACTTCACATGGCCTCAAAGTACACCTAGCCTGGCACAAGTGCCGTGGTGATGTCACCTCCACTTAGTGGCGAAAGGTAGTTATTGTTGTTGTTTTACACATGTGGGGGTCGGTGGCCAGCACCACACCCTTTGTCTATCAAGTGGCAGTGTTCACACAACGTGCCAGGCATTCATTTCATTTGGGGAGGCCCAGGTGTTGGTGGCCATGAGCGCGAAATTAACTTGGATTTCCGGGTTTGTAGCACAGCGCGCTAACCAATGTGCCACACATGTACACACTCTCCCCCCCTCTGAAGCTCTCTCTCGCACTCTCACGCTCTCTCACCACGTGCTCCGAGAAGACCCCTTCGTCGAAATCCAGGAGCCCCGTGTGCAGCTGCGTCGCCTTCTCCTGCCCGATGGTGGCTGCCAGCACCAGGAACTGCGAGTCCATCGCTGCTTCCCGTGTCTCCTTCACTGCAAAGGCACAAAGCCTACTGAGGCTGCCGGGGCAAGTGCTGCCAGTATGCACCAACGAAAGCAGGCATGGCCTGCCTCTCGACAACTGGCAGATCACCAGCATCCATTGAAGTGAGCTTTACTCTGTTGATGAGACAATGAATAAATATGCTAAATTCCTCTTGATATGCAAATTCATTTGTCAAGGCGCCCTTCCCCCCCTAACCTAGCTTAAATATACGCTGCCAAGCTTGGCGGTGTTCATTCAGATGCTGTCTTTCCGACAGACCTGTTCTTCACCTGAGGACGGCTGCTTGCGTCGTGGCCGAAACGTCATGAGAATTGTAAGAATTGTATTATTTTATTATGTTTTATTTTTATTATTTTATTATCTCCCTTCTATGTGACTTAACCGAAAGAACCAAGAAGATGAGACAATGAATGTCTAAACTGGCCTAAATTTTGGCTTATACTGAATCAATGCTGCTGAAATGTGGCTGATGGGATGAATAAAAATACTTGTGTATAGATGGATAAATGAAGGAAATGTAGTGTCTGCAAATCCATTCTGCTCAACTTCTCTACAACAACGCCTGTGAACATCATGTTATGAGGGGGTTGGTGTGGCCAGAACCACGCCCGGCCACCTTCATCAACCAAGAGCACTAACCACTGAGCCACCATTCTCCACACACACAACAGCCGCTAATCTCCACGAAGTGGCTGTGATGTCACCACAGCACTTGTGCCAGACCAGATGCACCACCTATGCCCCCTACTGTGCCAATTTCCTGCATTTAAGCCACCCAGCGCTCCACTCGTTTTCTTGAGCGCTCCTCTGCCGTCCACTGTTGTTGGAGGGCGACTACCTCCAACTGCCCGGTAGTGTCCTTCACGAGCCTCCTCTAACGAGGAGGAACATCAGTCCATCTCTTCTCTAGCCCATGCCATGTCAAATCAGCTCCTTCTGTCCAATTACACATAAGCTGCTTGGACATCCGGTGGCAGGACATGTGGGCTGCATAACCCAGCCAACGCAGCCTTGCTTGCCGGAGGAGCTCACTGATGGACTGTGTCTTGATCTTTTCAGGATTTGTGTGCTCCTCACACAATCCAGTCTGGTTAAACCCAGGATAGATCATAGGCAGGCCAGCCTGAATTTTTATAACCGGCGCAAATGTTCCATTTGAGGGCTCCACGTCTCACAAGCATACAGAAGGGAGGGCATCACTGTGGTCGAGAAGACCTGAAGCTTAGTATGGAGCGATAGGTCACGAAACTTCCACACAGCGTTACGCAGCTGATGAAAAAATAATGCCGCTCAACTGATTTGGAATGAAACCTATATTGCTAAAGTGGAGATGGTAATAAACACACTGCCCAGGTACAAACAATTCTCTACTCTCTCCACAACGACCCCATCACTCATGGGGAATGGAAGAGGTGGAGTATTTGATGACATAAAATACCCACGCAGGTGCTTTGTTTGTGGAATTGATAGTAAGACCCATCTTTTAGAAGCACACTCCAGCCACAGCTATAGCATTTCCAACTACACAGAGCGAGTAGCAATCTCTTGACCACAGCCGGCCATCAATCAGCCTCGCACTGTATCTGTACAAGATGGAAATTCCTCTGGTACAACCATGGAAAGCATCTCAAACTACATGATCAAAGAAGATTATTTAAAAGTGTAGGGGCCAGAGGACATCCCTGTCGCACCACAAGGTGAACAAGGAATGGCTCCGACTCCTGGCCACGTAGCTTTACCCAGGCCTGCCCACCATCATGAAGGTCCTTAATGATTGTGAAGAGAGAGTCAGGGACTCCGAAAGCACAAATAATAATCCAGAGCCCTGGTCTATTTATGGTATCATAGGCATTAACCAGGTCAATGAAGCAGAGATGTAGGTCCTCTTCTTGGTTTTTTCGGTAAAGTCACGTAGAAGGGAAGTAATAAAATAATAAAAATAATAAAACATAATAAAATTATTCTCACGACGTTTCGGCCACAACGCAAGCAGCCGTCTTCAGGTGAAACCAGGTCTGTCGAGGCGACAGCGTCTGAATGAGGCAGCACACGTGCTTGGAGCATATATATAAGCTGGGTTGGGAGGGGGGGGGCCTTAACAAAAGAATTTGCATATCAAGAGGAATTTAGCATCTATACCATAGAGCCCAATGCATCTCCGACCAGGAACACATTACCAGTGAACTCAAACACGTACGCCAAGCTCTTAAGGCTAATGGTTACTCCGACTACACAATCCGCAAAGCCATCACTCCAACTATCAAGAAGGATCCCGTTGAGGAGCCTTTCAAGACCATCACCTTATCCTACATTGCTGGGGTCACAAAAAAGATCTCCAAAATCCTGATAAAACACAAGATCCAGGTCCGATTCAACACAGTACATAAAATCCGTGATCTGGTCCCGTCTGTTAAAGATGTGGTACCAGACATACAGTACCCTGGCGTCTACAAACTAAGTTGCCTCTGTGGTAGCAGTTACATTGGAGAAACCAAACGACATGTCTCGGACCGCATCCGTGAACATAAAGCAGACTTGAAACACGGTAGGACAAACACCTCAGCCGTGGCAGATCACTGTTACAATTCAGTGGGCTCACATGATATTGACTTCTCCAAGACAGAGGTTCTCTGCAAGCCATCTGGCTACCATGAGAGATTCGTTCATGAGGCTATCCACATATACAAACACAGAGACAATTTCAATCGAGAAGATGGATTCTGGCTTAGCAATCATTGGAAGGACGTAATAAACCATTTCGGATCTTAACTGATTGTGTTCACGTTTACGGTGACTTTCAGACCGCGTTCCATTCACTGGCATTGTATTCTCCCAGGGGAATGGATTCTTTGCTCTGCTGCATTGCCATATTTTGTTGCTTCCTCTTAGTATCTTTCACACTGTATAATAACAAATAGTATTAAAATGTATATGCTTAATACAATGTACAAAGTAATATATAGTATCGTAATTGTATAGTGAATATACAGCAGTGTGATATACATTAGGGTGGGTATAATACATAGTGTAATATTACAATGGATAAGGTATAGGGTGGTTTATAGCAATACAGTATATAATTTAATGTTTGGGTTTGTCTATGGCAGTATATAGTACGGTGTAGACTCGTGCGATGTAAGAGAATAAAGTTTAGATGGAAGAATATTATATTTTTTACGACGTAGAATTGTAATGTATTACCTACTGTTAGTAACTCAGCTTATTGTAGAGTATATTTAGTATAATTATGATACTATTTAGTTTATTCTTTAGTTGTTTACGTGGTGGTTTTAGTTACTGCAGCTACATACTATTAACACTTCATCCCTTTATTAATGCTACCCCCATCCTCCCTGTGATGCTGCTAATCCTGCATCATGCACGGGCAAAGTAACACTATTCACATACCTGCATTTCCCATTTCCTCTCCCTTGGATGCTGCTAATCCTGCATAATCCACGGACACAAGTAGCACTAATTACATACCTGCATTTCCCATAAATATGCTAAATTCCTCTTGATATGCAAATTATTTTGTTAAGGCCCCCCCCCCTCCCAACCCAGCTTATATATATGCTCCAAGCACGTGTGCTGCCTCATTCAGACGCTGTCGCCTCGACAGACCTGGTTTCACCTGAAGACGGCTGCTTGCGTTGTGGCCGAAACGTCGTGAGAATTATTTTATTATGTTTTATTATTTTTATTATTTTATTACTTCCCTTCTACGTGACTTTACCGAAAAAACCAAGAAGATGAATTCCTGCAGTCACGAAAGCTTTAAATCGAAATGTAGGTCCTGTTTAAGTTTTGTACACCTCTGCTGTAGCAGGACAGAGAATATGGTGTCTGTGAAGGAGCGGTCTGGTCTGAAACCACATTGGGCCTCCACAACCTCTCCTCAGTTTGCCTGGCAAGGCGGTGTTTGATTATAATTATCCTTGCCAGGATGTTTACTGGCAATATCCACAAATTCAAATACAAACAAAGACATACAACAAGGTAGGCATATAGAGCGTAAGACAGATGGACAAGTGAGTGGACATGACACTCACCACTACGGAAGAGTTTCTGACTCTGTTGAAGAGCGGTCGCGAGTCCTTCGTTGTCTGGTTGAATGAGCTCCTCTCGGTCCTCTGCACATGCCAACGCAGAGTAATGCACACGGTTATAAACACACACAATCAGATACACAACAGCCACCATTCACCACAAAGTGGCAATGACATCACCACAGAGCTTGTGCCAGGCTAGATGCATTTTGAGTCCACAAGAACTGGCAAAGGCTCAACTGACAGAAGGTCATGAGACAGAACCAGGTGTCATTGAGTTGACTGAGATGACGACCGTATTTTCCTGCATATAACCCACAGACGCATATACCCCGCAAAAATAGCGTTTTGTGTAAAACAAATTTCAGAAAGCCCACACCTCCATATACCCCGCATGCATTCATATATTTAATGTTGTTACCGCAGCTTAATTCCATCATATTAATACTAAGTTTACATTTGTAATACATTCCTCTATCAATTGTTAACATTAAAATCATAACGTGCACAAAGAAAACAAACTAACCGGAAACGAGTGACCTTTAAACAGTAAATAAGTAACAAAAGTAAATATCCAATAAATAAGTAACACATAACTGGTAGATACGTAAGTACACTTTTAGCACTGGTAGATTGCGCACAGCGCTGATAATAGCGGCACTACAGTAACTCCGTTGCCCCCCCCCACCTCTCTCGCCTCAGCTGCCCCACCCCCCAACCCCCACCTCTCTTTCCAGCTCTCCCATCGCCAGTAAACAGTGCGCGCACTTCAAACATTGTCGTTTAATTGTACAAACAATTAATTGAATACGTGATAACATGTGCAATTTTAGTGCGAGTGGTTTATTCAGCAGTGCTTTAGGCAAAGGTAAGTGTTGCTTAGTAGATAGTCCTACCATGAAAAAATTAAACGAGTCATGACATGTCACACGTGTAAAATATTTTTGGGATAGCCCGCACCTCCATATAACCCGCAGGGTCTTGTTTTGTTTGTAAAAAGTGGTATACCCCGCGGGTTATATGCGGGAAAATACGGTAACCCTAATTTAAGGGCAACTGTCTCCAACTGCCCAATAGCGTCCTTCACGAACCTCCTCCAAAAGCCGATCTAGGCACCACTAGTATCAGTTGTCCGTCCGGTGCTCAGCGAGACGGTTACTGCAGACACGCCGTAGTGAGTTTCAATAATCGAGCCTTGTCGATACGATGCTACATGCCACTGTGTTGGCTCTGTCACGACTCAATCGTGGCCGAATGTGTCATAGAACCCCGATATGAAAATTGCTGCACCTGACTATATTTTGCACGTGGTGATCAAACGACATTCTCGTTGAATAAGGTGCCGAGGCTCTTTAGAGGAGTATAAAACTGAATCCTGGAGTCTACGACCTGGTCACCGTGTTGTCCATACGAGTGGACTCACACCCAGGTCACCGTGTTGTGAGTATGAGTGAACTCACACCCTGGTCACCACCGTGTTGACTGAGTGAGTGTGAATGGATTCGCACCCTGGAGGCTGTGCATGAGCATGCGGTACTTGTGTCGCAGCTGCTGCCTCTCCCTGTTCACTTCTATGTTGCGATTGTAGCCCTCCCAATCTTCATCCTCTCCTCTCTCATCGTCGTCGTCCTCTTCACCATTCGTCGCCATCGCCTCCTCCCCCTCCTCCCTCTGCTGTCTCAAACGTGACATCTGTCAACGATGGAAATAACAAGGTTAGAGGTAAGACAACCCAAGTCAAACCCAGTCTATATCCAACCCAGCCTTATCCCTAGACCTATCTCCAACCCAGGCTAACTTTAACTGCAGCCTATCTCTAACTCAGTGTACCCCTAACCCAGTATAACTCTAGCCTAGTCAAACTCGAACCCTGCCGATCTCTAACCCAGCCAATCTATAACCTGGCTCAACTCTAACATGGCCTCACCATAACCTTGTCTATCTCTAAGCAGACCAATCCTTAACCCGGCCCAAATATAAGCTGGTCTATCTCTAATTTGGACTCTCACACAGCTTATCTCAAACCCAGTCTATCTCCAACCCATTTATTTGGTGATGCTGTATTGACAGTGGTGCACAATCACAAAACTCGACACATTCATCAATAACACTATCAATAAAACATGTAATATAAAAATTGTGTTTTTGGCAATGGCTTTTTATTCAGCACAAACAGGGGCCGGAGAGGTGGAGGTGACAATACGAGTTAGAGATTTAACTTTACACCAATAGGGCCTGGTGAGAATAAAATGTATAGTGTTTTCTGATGACCAGATTCAAAATAGGCATATGAATAGTTACATAATATCAAATCCTTAAACATTGTAAAACTAATTTAGATTGAAAGTTAAATTGTAAAATGTTGCTGGAACAATGCATTGTGGGATGATGTATTAATGTCAGCACAGGGCACAATCTACTTGCATTCCTCGGCCCAAACGCCATCTCAATTAAAGGAACTTACTTGCCCTACATCCTTGAGGTGGAAAAATCTGAGATATAAAATGAGGTACACACAGTCTGCTGTCCTATAACGCTTGCTATAATGCGAATTGGAAATAACACGATTCATGCATTAGGGAACACGTTTTTTATCACTATAATGCAAATTGAATATAACAGGATTGAATAAACAAAACTACGTGGCATTAGTAGGAATAAGCGGTTGTACGGTTGCCTCGGCGTAGCATCATCACACAAAGTGGGATGCTGCTGGATGTTTCTAGATGCTACCCACGTGCCTCAGTCTTTGTTCGGCCTGCATACGCATCTCACGTGTTATCGCGGTGTTCTTCAGGAACGCAACTACCGCGTCATAGAACATACTGTATATGAAATTAAAATAAAATTTTAAAGATAGTTGTGCCTATCTATCTCTAAACCAATCTATCCATAAGTCTATTGTCACGACACGTGAAAATTAAATTCACTGGGAGGATCTGTGGTGATGCAGAGTACATTTTTTTATTGGTATTGGGACACCGAGAGAGATGGCAATTTTCAGCACAATATTTAATATTAAAGCGGAATACAGTAAGTCTTTAACGCGGTAGATGTGTTCCTGAAAAGTGCCACGTTAAGCAAAAAATGTGTGAAATGAAAAGAATTTCCCCATAAATAAAGAAACGATAAAGTTCGGCGAAATGCGATGTAGTACGCACACACGCAGTGAGATGGTCAGACACTTGACAGAGGGAACACCATTCTGGTATCACTCAGCGTACTCTTATCACTGTCCCGCTCAGACGCGCAGATAAAGAAAGTTTGTCGTCGGCCACTCGAAAACCGCGTGGTAACAGTGCGCTCAGTGGCGTTATAACGGTGCAAAAGCAGTGGTGTAGTCACTACATTATCAGTGGTGTAGTAACTACATTATCAGTGGTGTAGTCACTACATTATCAGTGGTGTAGTAACTACATTATCAGTGGTGTAGTCACTACATTATCAGTGGTGTAGTCACTACATTATCAGTGGTGTAGTCACTACATTATCAGTGGTGTAGTCACTACATTATCAGTGCTGTAGTAACTACATTATCAGTGGTGTAGTCACTACATTATCAGTGGTGTAGTCACTACATTATCAGTGGTGTAGTCACTACATTATCAGTGGTGTAATCACTACATTATCAGTGTAGTCACTACATTATCAGTGGTGTAGTTACTACATTATCCGTGGTGTAGTTACTACATTATCAGTAGTGTAGTAACTACATTATCAGTGGTGAAATAACTACATTATCAGTGACGAAGTAACGAAATTATCAGTGGTGTAGTCACTACATTATCAGTGGTGTAGTCACTACATTATCAGTGGTGTAGCAACGACATTATCAGTGGTGTAGTCACTACATTATCAGTGGTGTAGTAACTGCATTAGCAGTGGTGTAGTAACTACATTATCAGTGACGTAACTACATTATCAGTGGTGTAGTAACTACATTCTCAGTGGGGTAGTAACGACATTATCAGTGGTGTAGTAACGACATTAGCAGTGGTGTAGTCACTACATTATCAGTGGTGTAGTCACTACATTATC
>CM025615.2:73442-109683 GCA_014621495.2 Entosphenus tridentatus
TCACTACATTATCAGTGGTGTAGTCACTACATTATCAGTAGTGTAGTCACTACATTATCAGTGGTGTAGTCACTACATTATCAGTGGTGTAGTCACTACATTATCAGTGGTGTAGTAACTACATTATCAGTGACGTAGTAACGACATTATCAGTGGTGTAGTCACTACATTATCAGTGGTGTAGTCACTACATTATC
Source organism: Entosphenus tridentatus (assembly GCA_014621495.2). Lineage (NCBI taxonomy): Eukaryota > Metazoa > Chordata > Hyperoartia > Petromyzontiformes > Petromyzontidae > Entosphenus > Entosphenus tridentatus. The sequence continues at coordinate 73,640 of CM025615.2, forward strand.
AATGGTGTAGTAACTATATTATCAGTGGTGTAGTAATGACATCATCAGTGGTGTAGTCACTACATTATCATTGGTGTAGTCACTACATTATCAGTGGTGTAGTAACTACATTAGCAGTGGTGTAGTAAGTACATTATCAGTGGTGTAGTAACTACATTATCAGTGACGTAGTAACTACATTATCAGTGGTGTAGTCACTACATTATCAGTGGTGTAGTCACTACATTATCAGTGGTGTAGTCACTACATTATCAGTAGTGTAGTAACTACATTATCAATGGTGTAGTCACTACATTATCAGTGGTGTAGTGACTACATCAGTGACGTAGTAAGTACATTATCAGTGGTGTAGTCACTACATTATCAGTGGTGTAGTGACTACATCAGTGACGTAGTAACTACATTATCAGTGGTGTAGTAACTTCATTATCAGTGGTGTAGTAACTTCATTATCAGTGGTGTAGTCACTACATTATCAGTGGTGTAGTAACTACATTATCAGTGGTGTAGTGACTACATAATCAGTGACGTAGTAACGACATTATCAGCTCAGGGGGTTGCGGCAATCGGTCCGGTGGGTCCACAATATTTGATTCGTCTCGCGGTCGCACCCTAGAGGCTATTATATAACACGGCTTCTCTTGCCGCATCACATCGTCGTGTCGCTCACGGTCTCAAACATATAACGCCGTGGGGGCGCTGTCTTCACAAAATGCAGCCACGACAGCTTCGTAGTCACACCCCCTTTACAATATTACATTACTGCTCAAATTAAATTAAAATGTGGAACGTAAATGAAATCATTTTCACGAAAAATAGTTTAAACTGCGCATTAAATAAGTGTGAAATCTTGACTTAAAGCTTTGGTGACTGCAGGAATTAATATTCTTCGGGTCTTTCGGTAAAGTGACGTAGATAGGTTCAAAGAAAATAATACATCTACGTCATCCTGATGACGATTGCTTGTGTTGCGATCTAAACGTCGTAGATTTTTTGTTATTTTCTTTGAACCTATCTACTTGACTTTACCGAAAGACCCAAAGAATATAAATAAGTGTTGTTCTTTTTACACTGTTGTTGAAAACATCTCTCGTGGTGGTTGTCAAGGGGGGCCCAACTCGTAGCTTTGGCCACCAGGGGGGGGGGTGAGGCGCATTCCGCGTTTGCGAAGTGTTCTCGAATGGAAGAACCGCGTAATAGCGAAACCGCGCTCTAGTGTCAACACCACCACCACGCGTTGCACCGGTAGCACCGGAGTAAGCCAAGAGTCCACGTTTGTCTCTCCCTGAAGACAACCCTCATGGCCTTTGCTTGATCTCGTTTAAAACAAAGATCCCTCGTATAGCCTTAACATACTGTTGTAGCAAGTGCTGTAAGCGAGCACCTATGAAGGCCGGCACGGCACACGAGGGGGGGGGTGGATGAACGAGACCACGCTCGGCCGCCTTTGTCTTCCCAGTGGCGACATTTACACATCGCACCAGGTACTTATTTCAGGGTCAGTCGACCTAAGGGAGGCACACGGGCAGTTCAGGTAATCGTCACTGGTGTAAGCCGTGAGCGGGAATCGAACTCGGGTCCTACGCCATGAATATTAACATTGATTTAGTCAATTAACACTGAGGCATATAACCATGTCCGTATCTAATTGAGCAATAGCTTGATATCCCATTAAATCTTAGCATGTATATTATGCTTTCTGACCTGCTCATACGAGACGTCTCAGCCGATGTCTCCTCTGCTCCCATCTCCGAGTCGCTGTTTATATCGGCGGGGTACAGTATGTCTTAACATTTCAAACAATGAAAGCAAATCAACACCGATACTAGCCAGTATTAGATGTATATTATAAACGCCACTTCAAACACATCCTGCGAAGAAGACCAAACCAAGATTCGCCAAGCGAGAAGCTGCAGTGGCGAGCCGCCCCCCCCCCCCCACGGATCGCCGCTGCGTTCGGGACTAGTCCGGAGGTCGGACACAACTCGCACTCCTCCTTGCTCGATGCGCTCTCACACAGCGGGGCAATGCGCATCGAGTAGCGCGACACTGACACCGGCACCGCTCTTCCCTGGAGGTCTGTGGAGCATCCTGCCACCAAATATCTGCAGAGACATTGCGCGAACTCGCAAAAGATTCGCGCGTTTTCTTGCTAACGACACCGAACCCGCCCGCCCATCGTGACCCAAGACCTCAAGAATGTCCCTCGCCACCGACTCCCGATCCCTCTGCCTGGGGTCGCGTTGCTGCGGCTGTCGCCATCCTAGAATGTCACTCAGAACGCCGGCGGACGGAGCCAAAGCCACGCGGAAACGTCCGGACAATCAACGCGGCATTCGAGACCAAAGCACCACCACCATCGGCACCCCCCGGCGTTCGCGTGATCCTCCTCGTAGACGCCGATGGTGGAACCGTGACCCGCACCGGGACACCAGCGGGGCCAGGCCGATGCGCTCACCTCCTTCAGGAGCGATCGCTGAGAGCCCCGCGGGGCTCGCCGCCTGCAGACCTCCCCCCGTGCCGCGCAGCGAACAAGTCGCGCGCTGATGACGTCACCCGCTCTCCTCACCCAACATGGCCGATCGCGTGCTGCGGAAAGCACGCGGGGGTCACCGACAACGCCACACAACGCCATTAAACCACGTCCGCTCGCACGTGGATTGGGGGGCACCGCTGGTGCGTCCGGTTAGGAGGCACCGCTGGTGCGTCCGGTTAGGGAGCACCGCTGGGGCGTCTGGTTAGGGGGCACCGCTGGTGCGTCTGTATGGCGGACATATCTGGCGCATCTGCCAGTCACCTCAGGCAGTCAACCCATGGCGCCTGCTTGCTCTGTCCTGCGACCTGTCAGCGAGCCTTCGACACTTCACATGGCCTCAGAGTGCACCTGGTCTGGCACAAGTGCCGTGTGACGTCACCACCACTTCGTGACCGCCCTAGGTACTCGACTGTGCCTGGGGCGCCGCTAGGGAGACAAAGGTGGTCGAGCGTGGTGCTGACCATCTCATGTTCCGTCCCGGCCTTCATAAGTGATCGATAACAGCATTTGGCCCAAAAGTCTATTTCGACTGTACGGGGATCTTTGCCTTTGTGGGTCACAAGGTTTGTATCAATCCATCGAATTATATCGACGGGATCGCGTATCAATATGTTTGTGAAGGGGTCCATTACTATAATTTTCCATTAATGCTGGTTCAATCTCCCGGCGCGGCAGTTTAAATATTGGAGCGAGTTTATCAACTCCGCCCCTTTCCGTTATCCACCAGCAGCGGTATGAATGGGTTCAGTCGACGTGCAGGTGTGGTGGGGTACAGGGCGGGTATTACTGGTAGGAACCTCCTGGTTACATCAGCCCACAGGGATTATTGTGTCCGTCCGTCCGTCGTGCAGGGAGGGGCTGGGTGGGGAGGGAGGGGCTGGGAGGGGAGGGTGGGGAGGGGCTGGGTGGGGGGTGGGAGGGGTGGGGCTGGGTGGGGAGGGGCTGGGTGAGGGGGGGGGCTGGTCACCCCGTGGTGCCCTTATAAAACTCAACGTTTAACCTACTCACGCCGGCTTGGGCCCGCCCTCACAGTCGGCTATATTTGTGGAATACACCACGCCGCCGTTGACCCTGGCCATTGGCCGAGCAACCCAACGTTCCTACCAGCTCCCTTCCGCAGGAATGTGTTCTCCACCTCTTTCAAGATATCTCGCCAGGATGGGAGAGTCGGCCGAATCCCTCTAGAGCTCCCTCTAGTGGGAACTCGGACCGTCGACACACCGAAAAGGGAGACGTTCATTCAGCAGTAGAGAGAAACTGGCGCATCGTAATTGTCTTATCATTAATGAACCATGAGTTGCACACACGCACACTCCAGGCCGGTTTGGACATTCGTTCTAAAATCAGCAGTCAACGACCACCTCACGACTTCAACTCAACACACATCAAATAACATCGTCAGCTCACCACTTCATGAACCCATGACAAATATATTATCTAATTCACCAATAAATACCGTTAGAGCTACATTTGGATGGGCAGGCAGCTGACTTTGTGGAAGCTTTACCCGCACGCACACAAACTCAGTGGGAGGAGTTAATGTGCCAGCTCGAACGGCGCTTCGGCACGTATGACGAGGAGGAGACGCAGGCGGCCTTAGAGGCACGCCGCCGCCAACGCGGCGAGGATTTGCGGGATTACGCCAAGGACGTACGCACGCTGACCCAGCTCGCGTACCCGGAGTACGAGGCAAAAATAATTGAGGGCCTCGCCGCCGGGAAGGTCCAGCAATATTTGGCATGCACCCCGTGGTGGCAGCCAAATGTAGACGGTGCACGCCTCTCCTTTAACACCCTTGTCGAGCGCGCGCGTAAATGCGAGAAGCTCTCTGGTGAGCGCACGCAGCCTCGAGGGAGGGGACGAGAGTGCGCCGTAGCGAGCCTACTCTCAGACAAGGAGGAGGAGCTCGCCATCGCCGTAAGGGGACGGGCAAGGGAGCCCCAGAGACCCAGCGAGACAACCCCAGGGTGGGTAGCCGGGCTACAGACCGGCATAGGAGATATACGCGAGGAAGCGAATAGAAATGTGAAGACCATCCAGTCTGAGATGGGTGAGCTACACTCCACAGTAGGGGGGCTGGCCAGGAAGGTATCCCAATTAGAGTCCGAGTTGGGACAACTGCGTACAGGGAGAGGGAGCAGGCAGGGGGCCCACTACGGAGCCGCCACCCCTCCCCGGACGTGTTGTGTGTGCAACCGTCGAGGGCATCTCATGAGAGACTGCCCTCAGCTCGCCCGTGCGAGGCAGATGCATAGGTCAAACACTAAGGCCCCTCTAGAGAGGGGACCACCGGGAGATGAAATCAACGTAGCCCCGACCCAAACAAGCTGTAATGATAATAACGAGCGAGTGACCCCCACACGGATTCCAGCAACGACACCAAGGAACACGGCGACTCCTGGCGACTGGCTGCAGGAGCTGGTGGCGGAATCACGGAGGCCACGTCCCTGGTGGAAGGTTAGGTCAATGGGCAGCGTACCCAGATCCTGCTAGACACGGGGGCGATGGCCTCGCTCGTGAGGGCGGCGCACTGCAGCATGATCGGGGTCGACGTGAGCCGCCTGCAGGCCCCGGACCGCGCACTGCACACGGCGAGCGGAGCCAGAATGGGACTACTGGGAAGGGCCACCCTGGAGGTCCGCAAAGGCAGCCAGGTGTGCACCCAGGAGTTCTACGTCTCGAGTGTGTTGTGCCACGAGTATTGCAGGTACCGACCTAGAAAAGCTGGAGCTCAACGTGCAGCCCCGCTAGCGATGCGCTACCATGAAGAGCAGCGGGGAGCGGATTCCATTCCTGGGACGAGAGCCAACGCGCCCCCGCTTCGCACCTGTGGCCGCTATCCTGGTGACGGCAGTCACCATCGGGCCGCTCACCGAGATGCTGGTGCCAGTGGCAACACCCCCCATCGACCCCGCGCTCCGACCATCGGGTGAGGTAATGCTAACTCCTCACCTGGAGTTGGCAAAATAATATGGGGTCGTGGGATCCGCCACGTTGGTAAACGCAGATGGGGACCGATTGTTTATGCGGATGTTTAACCCTCACAGTACCCCGGCGATACTGCGACGGCGCACCCCGATAGCCACCGTACACCCCCTGCACGCACACCACTCTGACGACTCGGTGTTCGCACTCTGGGTTGAGGACCCCGGTCCCGAGGGTGACCAAGACCTGGCCTGGCGAGTCGGCCCGACTCCCTGAGCCGAGATCGTTCCCCTGCTCGACGCGTTACATGTACCTTGGGCAGATTCACCTAGGAGAGAGGCCGATCAGCTGCGCGAGTTACTGCAGGAGTATGCCGATGTGTTCAGTGAACACGACTCGGACGTGGGTCGGACCGACCTTGTTAAGCACCAAATTGACACCGGTGCAGCCCGACCCATCAAACTCCCTGCGTACCGAGTGGGCGCACCCGAACGCGCCCAGATCAAAGAGGCGGTTGGGGACATGCTTCGCGATAACATAATTCAGCCCTCAGCGAGCCCCTGGTCGGCCCCGGTGGTACTAGTAACAAAAAAGGATGGGTCAACCCGGTTCTGCGTCGATTACTGTAAATTGAATGCAGTCACGCTTGGCGACGCTTTCCCCATACCCCGCATCGACGACACTTTTGACAGCCTCGCCGGAGCGCGATATTTCTCCACCCTCGATCTCGCATCTGGGTATTGGCAGGTGGAGATGACGGAGGAAGATCGGCCGAAAACCGCATTCACCACCCCGATGGGACTATTCGAGTTTCGAGTACTCCCGTTCGGACTCACCAATGCGCCCGCGACGTTCCAGCGGCTGATGGAGTTGGTGATGCGGGGCTTGCAATGGGAACAGTGCCTGATTTACCTGGATGATGTGATAGTGTTCAGTAGATCTCTGTCTGAGCACTGGTCCAGGTTACGGGAGGTGTTCCAGCAACTGCGAGCGGCTCATCTCAAGCTCAAGCCGCGTAAGTGTTACATCGCACAACGCGAGGTGGGGTACCTCGGACATCGCGTCAGCGAGGCAGGCGTGCGCACCGATCCGGAGAAAATACGCGCCGTAGTGGAGTGGCCACGGCCAAGGAATCTGACGGAGATCAGATCATTTTTGGGGCTCGCCACCTATTATCGTCGATTTGTAATAGGATTCAGCGAGATTGCACGCCCCCTCACCCAACTCACTTCCCCTAAGCACCACTATCAGTGGACGGGGGCCTGCCAGATGGCCTTCACCACTCTCAAAGACCACCTCACCCACGCCCCCACTCTCGCTTTCCCCAATTTTAGCACCGATTTTATTTTGGACACCGACGCCTGCAGCAGCGGGCTGGGCGCGGTGTTGTCACAGGTGCAGGATGGGACGGAACGAGTCATCGCGTACACCAGTGGAACCTTGAGTGGGGCCGAGCTGAACTATTGCGTGACCCGCCAAGAGTTGTACGCCGTGATTTTCGCATGTAAGCAGTTCCGGCCGTATCTGTACGGCAGGAAATGTCGCGTACGCACTGATCATTATGCTCTGCAGTTCCTTCTTACATTCAAGGAGCCGCGGGGGCAGATGGCCCGGTGGCTGGCGCAGTTGCAGGAGTACAACCTGCAAATCGAGTATCGGGCTGGCCGGACGCATGCAAACGCGGACGCCTTATCGAGGCGGCCCACGGTGTACGCTGAGACAAGGCCGGAGGAGGCCTGCCCGTGTTTCACGGGGGGACGCTGCCGGCAGGCAACGGACCCCCGAGAGGCCGCGGCCACTGACCCCCCCCCCCAGCGAGAGAGAGTGCAGTGTGCGCCACAGAGACCCTCACAGGTGGCACCGAGGATCCCGTTGATCGCCCGGCAAGCGCGGGACCCACGGCTCAGGACCCAGCGGACCGCCCCGCCCCGATCGGATGGATCCAGGAGGACGTCGGCTGCGCCTTCCCGGGCCTGAACGACGAGCAGCTGAGACAGACCCAGCAGCGGGATCCGGATCTGGCGGCGGTGGAGGCTGCACTGCGGGAGGAAAAGAGCGCCCTACCAGGACCCTGGAGCGGTTTGTATGGCCGGTTGTGTGTGCAGAACGGGGTGGTACGGGAGTTAACCAAGGCCGGCCAGCCGGGGTGCATCTGTGTCCCTGCCTAGGTGCGACCCCAGCTGCTGCGGCTGGTGCATGACCACCCGCTCGGGGGCCATGACGGAGAACGACACACTCGAGAGACCCTGCATCGCCAGTATCTCTGGCCCAAATTGGCACAAGACGTGGCCGCCTGGATACAGGGCTGCCGCGCTTGTCAGCAGTGCGGGCCGAAACCGGCACGATATCAGGTACCCCTAAGGCCGTTCCGCGTCAGCCGCACGAACCAGCTGGACGGGATCGACCTACAGGGGCCATTCCCACGATCCCATCGAGGCAACCGGTATATCCTCGTAGCGGTGGAGTATTTCACCTGCTACCCCGTGGCAGTGGCCATCCCTGACAAAACGGCCCTGGTGGTGGCCCGGGCATTCGTGGAGCAGTACGTACTTAAGCATGGGATCCCCGAACGAGTCCTCACCGACCAGGGTAGCGAGTTCGAGGCCGAGTTGTTCCAAGCGCTGTGCCGAGAGTTCGGAATCCAGAAGGACCGAACCACAGCCTACCACCCCCAAGCGAACGGTATGGTGGAGCGCATGAATCAGACCTTAGCAGGGAAGCTCAAACGTATGACGGCCGCAAATCAACGAGATTGGGACGAACACCTCCCCTACGCCCTATTCGCCTACGCCACCACTGTACACACATCGATGGGACAAACCCCGTTCCTAATGATGTTTGGCTGTGAGTCTCGTTTACCCGCAGATCTGCTGTTCGGCGTTCCCCCACCCCAAACGGAGGAAGGGAGCCGCCCCGTCGAGCACCTGATGGAGACCCTACGAGGGGCCCGGGACCGGGCCTACCCGCAGGGGGAGGCCGCGCATCGGCAACAGGAGCAGAGCACCCGACCCCGCATGGAGCCCCCCCTCTTCTCGACAGGCGAAAAGGTGTGGCTACACACCCCTCGTGACGGGACCGGACAGGTGGGGAAGCTGACGACCTACTGGCGGGGACCTTGGACCGTGGTGCGGCAGATCTCCCCCTGGACGGTATTGATCCAGGGTGGAGAGAGGGGGCGCGAAACGGTGGTCAACGTCCGCCGCTTAAAACCAGCCCCGGCGGAGGAGAACCCCGCCGCCGGAGTACCGCGAACCCACGGGGCCCCCACACCACCCGGGCTCGAGGGCCTCGCGCGCTACATGGGCCCCGCCGGACCCCCAGCCCAGAGGCGTCCCGGCCCCGCCAGGGGACGGCGGGGACGACGGCCCCTAAACCCCTCTGCTGTTGAGTTTGTACCCCAGCCCGCAGGTGCCGAGGGATAGGGAGAGCCATTGGAGTGGAGGAGAAGGCCACCGCAGGAGCTACAGAGGACGGAGCCACCCACCCCGAGACCAGCCACGAGGTCCGGACGGACCCCCCGGACCCCGCAGCGTTTCCTCGTGAGCGCGGCCCAAGCAAGGTGCTCCAGTCAACCCGAGACGGGGACCGGCACCTCGGGGGGCTATGTGATGCCGCCGCCACGAAGCCGCTCGGCGGGCGCCCCATCCCCGACCTCGTCACCACCAAGTGACGGAGCCGACCCCGCGTCCCCCCCACCTCACCTCACATAAACACACCCGCACGCATTTCCCCCCCCATAGAGCTCCGAGGGGAGGTCACCTGGCTGACCGGTTTTAACCCGAGAAACCCTTATCGGGATAACCTTTACGGTTTCCGGCGACCAGGGAATTGGACGACCTCACCCAGTGCTACTTCGCACCGTGGCGCTGTAACCTGAGTTGAGAATACCTGGTCATGGCGGGGGACACCCGGCCCCCACGGTTGAAACGCACCCCCACACACACACGTATTGACGAGGCAGGCAGAGGAAGAGCGAGACGGCATAATTGGCATAACAAGAGGCGACTCAGGCGCGTATGCGCAATTGGTAGGGCAATTAAAAGAGGCACGCGGAGGCTCATGCACGAATTCCCACGGCGGAGCCTTTGTGATGGACACCGCGGCATAATTGGCATAACAAAGTCACCATGCACCGGCGCAGTCAAGCCGACCACCCATTGTGATGGGAGGGCATGAGAATGGGACTAATTAGAATATGCGCCGCGCATAAGCGCCGGAGGAGCGAAGAGGGCTCGGGAGGCGGGGCCTGGGTGGGGAGATAGGATAAAAAGCGAACGTAACGAGGCAGAGGGGTCTCACTCCAAGAGGCCAGCGTTCCAGACGGCTCCCAGCTCTGCCCTCCGGACGTCCGTGCGACGTGTCGAGACGGAGCAACAAGGAAAGCCCACGGAACGCCGAGTTCTTTGAACCGTGAGTAAGAAGGTGAAAGTGCATCGTAAGTAGATAAATCGGGAATAGGCCCAGAGGTATCAGAGTAGGCCAGCCTCGTTGATTCATACTTATTTAACAACAATTCACAGGCAGCCGAGAATAAATCATTAATAGCTGATCGTGACGTCGTGTGATCTCGCTGAGAAGTGTGAACGCGTGTGGCGCTGAGTATACATTTGCTCGCCACGTGTGAGCGCTGCGCAGAGCGGCGCAAGAGAAGGTGTCGCGTTTGGAGTGCGCGGAGCTGCACGTGTGGGTGCGCGTATGTTCACTACCTGTATGATACAGGTGTGCAATTGTAACGTGAGTATTCAGTGTTGAGACGAGTACCGTGTGGGGCTGCGTAAAGAGGGAGCCCGAACGCGAGCGGGGCTGTGTATACGTATACTCGTAGTGAGTGAGTGCTGCGCGAAGCTGCGTGAGGGGGAGTATGGCGTTTGATTGATGATGCTGTGCGTACGTACGCTCGCAGCGTGGGAGCGCTGCGCGAGGCTGTAGGAGTAGGGGCGTCGCGTTTGAATGCCGGTGAAACCCTAGCGGGTATTAGGGCGGTACGGTAACGCAACCGGAATAGGGGGATGCAGGCGGGGGCGACCCCGGGGGCCAACGGCCCCCACACCTAACATGAAGGTGTAGAGTTCTGTTATAACTCTCAACTTCTGGGTTCTCGGTCGAGTCACCCCATAAAGTCCATCTAAGCCCAGCCAAAACCGAGACGAGAGATTAATCATTACACAGTCTGTGTTGTCTTGGTCTTCATACTGTTGGTGGTACATTGTGGGTGTGCAAGTGACTGTCGTGGTTAGGCAGGTGCCTAAATCTATGAGAGGGCTCAGCCTGAATGGGAGGCCCTCAGTTTAAAAAACCCTTCCTGCCGCTAGCGAGGCATGCACAGAGTCTTCACTCCATGGAGCCATCTCTCTGAGCAGTGGGAAGGCCGCATAACCTCGGGTGGAGGGGGTGTTGGTGGGTGTGTACGTGGGGCGAAGAGCCAACTTTAGGCGTTGGCCACAGCGCACGTAGAGGGTCCACTGCCGAATAATTTGTATTGTGCACAAAACGGCTCCCCCTCTATCAGACCAGGTGCGGCCAGATATAACTACGCCCCATGACGCCAGAGCTCGCAAAAAGGCCTGGAGAAGCGCAGATTCACTGTTGGCGGGGCGCCAACTGGAGGACGCACTCATGTCGCGCACAGAAGGGCCACTGCCGAGTCCCTCCGCAGTGTTGTCTGTGCATCATGGTCCATCCACAGCGAGTTATTGCACGTCAGGCTCGACCTGCAGTTAGCACATGGTTGCTGCTCAGCATACTGCCTGTCAGTCGAGCTGCCTGGTTCGCGAGCACCCTTGGTGGCCCCCCTTCCCCCGTGGAGGTCTCCCGCTGTGCAGCGGCTTGTACGTTTTGCTCACTCAGTCTTGGCCTCGCAAAAACTCATAAAACATCAGTCACTTGACCAACAGAACTTTTCCAGCCTATAGCTTGGACAATATTTCATGCATACTCGATATTGGTGTATTAGCTTGTAAGCCCGTACTAGGACGGAAGCGTGAAGTAGACTTACCTTTTGTTTGGCGTGCCGAAGAAATAAAGCCACCAAATGCACTGTGATGCGGCGTAGAATGATTTTTTGCCTTCACTTTATATAAAGATACGTAAAATCGAAAGCGAATTTACGTAAATAAATTTTCATAGCCGCTCGATCTTTTACGTTAGTCTAAAAATCCAGGCACACATGAATAATAATGAGGGGAGGGGGCATGTGGAGTGACGTCACGCACGGGACACACACATAGCCATTTTTGGCTCGTTATATTAGTTACTACATTGATTTCTTTATACAGGTAGGAACAATGTTCCATACTGCCCACCAGGGATTATTTGACTGTCTGTCGTGCATAAATATATATATAATATAAACAGCTCTTTGATTGGTGGAGACCTACTGCCAGGTACAGAGAGGGGAGGGGCCTAAGGAAGGGGGGAGTCAGGAGAGGGGCCTGAGGGGGGGGGGATCAGAGGAGGGGCCTAAGGGAGGGGGGGTCAGGGGAGGGGCCTAAGGATATGGGGGGTGATCAGGGGAGGGGCCTAAAGGAAGGGGGGTCAGGGGAGGGGCCTGAGGATATGGGGGGGTGGTCAGGGGAGGGGCCTAAGGGGGGAGGGGCCTAAGGGAGGGGGGTAAGGGGAGGTGCCTAAGCAAGGGGGAGGGGCCGATAGTTAAGGGGGCTGGCTACCTGGCTGTCTGCCTGGCTACCTCAAGTCAAGTTATCTTTTACACAGGTAGGAACAACAGGTTCCACACTCCCCACCAGGGATTATTTGTCTGTCTGTCGTGCACGAATGCGCTGTCCAACCAAGTTCCTACCTGCCCACTCTGAAGGAACGTGTTTTGCTTTACTTTCCATAAAGAGAGATTAAAATTAAAGCTAATTTGCGTAAACAAATTTTCGTTTCCACTCCACCTTCTTGCGGAGTGACGTCCCCCGTTCATGATTATTAATGACGGGGGAGGGGATGTGGAGGAGCCACCTGTTCATGATTATTAATGAGGGGGGCTGGTCGACGTGGAGTGACGTCACGGGACATACAGACATTCTTGGCTCATTATAGTAGTAAATGCTCAAATCTCAACTTAACATCTCACATGTCTTAGCTTACCACAGTATTATATGAAAATTCCTGCGAACACCACTTAGCTTATCATTATTCTTCACTTAGTACAGTACAACTATTCGAAGTCCTTGACTCTGCAAGTGACTCAAAATAATAAGGAAAAACGTAGAATTAAACTTTCGATACTTAGAGTCTGCCTTAGTAAGACTCAACACTCTGGCTGATTATAATTATGGGAGCCAAACCCTGGAGTTTGGTGTTGCAAGACTGGTTTGTGTGGTTTTCATATTCTGCTATACAGTATAGAGATTTCTTCCTGAAGACACATCAAAAGCCCAAAGCTCCTCCCACTATCACACCCTTCGAACATTCATCTAGTCAGTCTAAGTTGACCCTTTGTTATGGTTGCCTAGATACCCTGATGCCAGGGGTTAGCAACTCGGCCATACTTCCTCCCTTCCTCCGGAGGTCATCCCAAGACTTCTGTGGACACATGTTCTTAATTGTCCCTGGTGTGGCCTTTTTGACTCGTAATAAGCTGATCCCCGGGTGTGGTGTGTGTTTGTGTCTGTGGTCATGTGTTTATTGTGAAATGGCCTCTGGATTACCCATGTGGTGTGGGAATGTCCTCCCTTCCTCTCTCTCTGTCCTCTCTGTAGAGCCTGGTTTACCTATATCGATTCTCCTTCAATCAATACAGTGGCAGTTATCTGCTCTGGTTGTGATTCCCTCCATAGGTCGACTCTGCCTACGTATGAATATCTGCCACGGTGTTCGATGATAGCCACTGGGAAGATAAAGGCGGTTGGGCACGGCTTTGGTTGTATATTGTGTTGGTCGCAGAAAATAGACAACCATAATATCTAAACATATCTATTGTTCTGAATATAATAATAATTAAGTTGTAGATGTGTAATGAGCGACTTCCGCGACGTCGTGTAGAGGGTACGTCTTTATTACTCACACTGGGCACAACACAGGCCAATACTTATTCCTTGTCACACTGAGTACAACACTAGGTATTAACGTATCTACTAGCTACACACAGCCGATCACTTGGCGTGGTCCCATCGCCCTCACTCGGCTATGCCGCTGGCTGGCTGGCGTGATGATGACGGAAACCATGCAGGAGATTTTCCACGTGGCCGGACGACAGAGAGAGATGTCGGCAAGCACGACGCAGCCAGGACCCAAGACCCCACATGAGCCCCGAGTCCCGGGTCCGCTCCCCCTTATAACCCCCAGGCGTGGCTAGGTCCTCTGGCGACGCCCTCTCTTGGAACCTTCGAGCAGGTTCCCGGAGAATCTCAGCTAACCCCACCTTTTATCTTTGCCCCAGATACACCTCCTTCTCCGATTGGTTGTTACTTAACCGTGCCCATATCCGGGATTCCCCTTCCAGGCCAGCAGGTGTCACACTGCCATTACATCACCCCCCCCCCCCCCCCCCAATAAAAAGATAGCTATCCCGGCTAATACCAACTAATTTCCAGGTAAGGAACCCCCCTGTACAATGTTAAAGTACAGCAATGAAAGAGTTAACAAACAATGACTCTGGTTCTTCTTAAGTAAGGCGGAACAATCCGCAGGAACGATCAAGAAAGCATCTAACAAGGAAAGGGATGACGAGGAAATGGCGAGAGGGAACAAGATGGAGGAGAGAAAAAAAAATTCACAACCCAGGCAGAGCAATCCCAATCCCCCCTCCCTTACACAACCCACAGGGATATTCCCATCAACGGAATCTTAAGCATTTAGACCGAGTTCGCGATGCCATCGACGGGAACGGTCTTCATCTCCTTCACAGGGGGTGTGCCATCATCGGCTTCACAGGTGCTGCAGGCTTGGCGGCAGCAGGCAACTCCTCAAGTTTTGTGAGGCTTCAAAGTCCGTCAACTGTCATGGGCTCGGAAGCTGTGGGTGGCACGACACAATCCTTCTAACGTATGCCCTCCGCCAGCACTTCCCCCGGCTCGTCGGACACAAGAGACACCGGCCGTATATTTTTTGGAGATGAATTATCAGCCCGAGGAGGAACAAATGGTTTTAACTGCGATGGAAGGACAAACCAACGACAACGGCGCACCCGTACACACACACACTGCGGACGTTTGACCTCGATCACTTCCACGGGACCCTGCCAAGGCTTATGCAACTTAGGGGACGTACTCACCGGCACCTGTTTGCAATGCAACCATGCCCTGTCACCTATGAACCACGGCAGTATGTGATCCCGTTTCCCTGCATTTCGCTCGTTAGCCACCTGTGCTTTGGCGGTGTTTACTTTAACTGCTTCCCGAGCCGCAGAAATGCATTCCAGCGTAATTTGCACGTGCACAGGCAATTTGGAATTCCCATTTTCCTTGACGATCCCTTTGAGTGTCCATAGGAGGTACATTTCCCCTTCATACATGAGAAAAAACGCCGAAAATCCCGTGGAAGCATGGTGGGCCATCCTATACGCAGCAAATACACTCGGAACATGCAAATCCCAATCCGTTTGCGTCACGCTAACTGCCTGACAAAGCATGGAAGTGGGAGTCCTATTCAGCCGCTGCACCATCCCATCTGTCCGGGAATGGTATGGTGCCATTCTAATCTTCTTAGTGCCCAACGCGTTGCAGACCTCGTGCAGCAGCTTCGACGAGAAATTCTGCCCCTGGTCAGCGAGCAGCTGCTCAGGGGCCACTTTGTCTATTACGTATCCATACAAAAACGCCTCAGCAATCGAAGCTATTGACTGGTCAGGCAGCGGCCAAGCCATACTCAACCTCAACCAAAAGAAATATATTCCCTCTTTGAGTGACCGGGAAGGGCCCAAGGATATAGAGCGTGACCAACTCGTTAATCCGTGAAACCGAAATGTAAGGCAGCGGAGGCTGGGACTTCCTCTGTGGCGGTCTCCTATGCGCACACTCCGTGCACCCTTGGATCAAGTGGTACACATCACTTGACATACCTGGCCAATAATAATACATTTTCCTCGAAGAGCAGTGGGGACGACAACACGACAACGGTACAAAATATCTTCCCTCAACATCAACAGGTTATCCTGAAGGACCATTCGCGGTCCGCCAGTAGGCACAGAAGCTTTGTGGTCCAATTCATTGCGACGCCGTTAGGCCGTTAGGGACACATCTTCCAATTGCTCTCGGCGGGCTCTGTGTCCTTGAACGCTTCCATGATGGTCGCTGATCTCACTGTCGGAGGTTTACTATGGCCCGCACCAGAAGAACATGCACAGCTCAACGATTGAGGCAGACGGGACAACGCGTCAGCATTGCAATGCCGCACCCCTTTATGATATAACACGCGGAACGAGTATTCTTGCAGAATTTCAAGCCAATGTGAAAGTTGGCCAGAAAGTTGATCAACCTTCAAGCAGTACTGAAGGGCCGCGTGATCTGTGCGGACAATTAATTCTCTGCCATAGAGATAAGGCCTGTACTGTTCTTCGGACAGAAGCTCACCAAGGGCTAAAAATGCAGCTTCTTCCACCCCCCACTGAACCTCTGGTTTTTAGCTGTCAAGGCATGCAAGGGCTTAGCAACTGTGGCAAATTGCGGCACGAACCTGTAGTAGTGATCAGTTTAATAAACGTAACCATTTAGGGTTAATTGTACGGATAAATGACAATTCCAAGCATAAAGTGTTCGCATATTCCAGTGTTTTTAGATATTAAAATTGCTTAACACAATAGAGTGAGCGATTCCTTCCCAAGTTCATGCATAATAATGTTAATTATAAGAACTGTATCCTGCAGTGAGATCTGAATTCTGAGACCTGACATTAAACACACAAACATAATGAGTAAAAGTTAAAGTGAGAATCATTGTATTATCACGATTGTGAATACAACCCTCGACAACGAAGCAGATCCTCATTAGCATGAATTAAATTTACATAATTACAAACATTAACATAATTTTGTAAAAATTACACTTTTTTTCATTAAAATTTTCTTATTCTTCTGATTTTTTAAGACCTAATATATACAACAAAGAGGCTGCAGTGCGAGCGTATACAGGTCGGTCGCTGTCGCTGATTTGTGCACCCGTTACGGTTAAAACCCTATGTTCAACCCTATGTAGACAGTTCATCTCCATCTCCAGAGTGGCGGGTGTCTGATGTGTCCAACGAGCCAGGACGAATGAGCCCGGAAGTTGCGCTTCAGAAGGATTGCGTTGTGCCGCCCGCAGGATCCCAGAACCTGAAGTGTGAAATACCGCGTGTGGAAGCCCAGTCGCCCTTTTGGAAGCCCAGTTGCCCTTTTAGGCCATTTGTGTGATCCCCAGCATGCAAGTTCCTGCTCGAGATGGGGGACGGGCGTCGAGGACTCACTTCAAGAGCGCTTTTTTCCGCTGAACCACTGCCTTCCCGTCATGTTGTGTTCTGACGTCGTCCGGCGGGTGGCTGCCGCTGCGAGCCAGGCTGTGGCTTGTGGTTGATCTGGGGTCGTTCCCGATGCTCGCATGCTGCGGCACGGCAGCGGACATCGTGAATTGTTGTGCTTCCCTCGTGGTTCGGATTTAATAGTTACGTGATTTTCTTACTGATGTCTGTTATGGTAATTGTGTTAGCACACGTTCTTGTAGGGCCTTCCCCCCTCTTATTACGTGATTGTTGTCAGCTGAGATGGCTGTTTTTTTTCATGGGGGGGGGGGGAGGGAGTGGTATAGCGCTGGCTGCTGGTGGAAAAGGGTAACTGCAGTGTATGGCAGTACTAGCGTCAGCAGGCCATGATTTATATGAGAGGAGGACATCTAGGGGAAAGTTCACAGAAGGGGTCCATCGGGAAGCCCCGGAAACCCGCTAGTAGGTTCCAGAAAGGGGGCGTGGCCGAGGCGGTGCAAGGCCACGCTGGGAGTATAAGAGGGAGCCCTGAGCGGGAGCTCGAGGCTGTTGCTGGAAGTGGAATCACCGTCGTGCCATTCAAGATCATCGTCATCACCATGTCGTCGTCGTCACCGTCTCCTCGTCATCGTCTTCACCATTGCGGGGTGCTGTTAGTCAGACAGCCTACCAACTGTTCTAACTAAGTAGTGCTGCCGACAATAGACGGTCTTAATTATAATAGTGTGCACCCACGTAGGGTGTGTATTATCCTGATGGTGCTTGTTAAATAAAATAAGTGCCTCCAAGTATTACTGTCTCCGATCTGTGTCACTACACATTTTTGGAAAACAAGCCGGTACACAAATTCCCTCACTCTGCTCGCATAGACTTCATGTCGCGTGACCCTACAAAGACACAGGAAGTTCACAATTACTGTGTCGAAAACACTGCCTTCTTAATTCTACTGAGTTTATGGTCTCAGCCCGGTCACCAGTGACTCACATGGAAGATCCAAATACCTACATAGAGACGCACAGACCGAGACATTAATGGACCTACATAGAGACCCACATAACTATAGAGACACCCATTGACTTAGATATACACTTATCTATACATACACATTGACTAATATGGAGACACATTCAGAGACCAAACGCGGACATAAACTGAGTTGTGATGAAGCCCGGTCTCAATTGATGACTGTCATATTAATGGATGGTAAACATATGGGTGGGGATGGTGATGGTGCTGTTGGTGTTGATAGTGATTGTTGATGATGTTGTTGATGCTGCTGCTGTTGTTGCTGATAATGGTTAAAATGCTGATGATGACGGTGTTAGAGCTGATATTGATGGTGTCACTATGGCCCAGCTCCATGTCAGTGTCACGCCTTGAGCCGCAGATTAGGGAGGAGATTTGGAGCAAGAATCGCGAAATACGTGCAGTCTTCTTCAATAAGTGCCTCCCACACTCTCTGGAGACTTTATATCAACCCAAAAAACCTTTATTATGGATGCAGGTCCTGTCTCCACGAGGCCCCTGTCTACAGGTGTTCTGCCTCACGGCAGGTGTGGGGATGGGCGTACACAGGAATTTCCTGTACTGATGTTGAGTTTGGTTATGTGACTAGGAAGTTACGATTTGACATCCTCTAAGCCTAAGCAATGCGGCAGGGTATCAGCCATGACACAGAGTACAAAATGGAGGCACAAATAACGTCTCAGTGAAGACAGGTGCATCTGTTCATTGTGGACTTTAATAAGCATTGTCTGTAAGTTCGTTTCTGTTCTTATAATACTGGGACTGCTGTTATGTTAGACTGGCCATTATAATGCTGTTAAATTGTTGTGATAAATGAGGCATAGTTAACAACGAAGCCTGCCACTTGCCTTATTGTGAATGTTACTTGTAATTGAATAAGTCGAGTCAGACTTGTACCCATTGCGATCTTGAGAGCAAGGATGACGAAATCTCATCCACAGTTCAGTGTTGTGTAGTGCTGTACATTTAGGCTGCAGTATGGTGATTACACGATGTGCCCTTATTTAACACAGTAACTTATTCTCTTGTATAGCTATTCAGTACTAATGTAGGTGCCTGGTCCATCCAGGATTTATTGAGTTTCATGTTATCTAAGACAATATTATGATGCTGTAGTGTGCATTCATTGTATTGATATTTCCAAGTATTAACAGATGCTGTATTTGTGCTGTGTTTTTCCATCAGTTTTACCTCGTTCAATTGATTAAATACGTTTGGAGTTGGATGTTCACCTTGGCTCTGAAGGTTTATTGAATGCGAGGTTATCTACTCGGATAGTGGTGCAACGCAGCGCACAGCGAGGCCGAGACAACAGGCCTCATCTCTTTCAGGGTTTATTTTGTCTGTCTTTAGGCTCCTTATCGATGCACTGTCTCCCTACTTGTGCGTTGGCCGTTTGCATGAGGCCCTATTTGCAGGGCTCATCTGTTTATAGGTTTGTATCCTGTTTCTTTGAGGTCTTGTGTGTTTATTTTTTTTATCTTTTTGAGGCTCTGTAGACCTAATTTCCAAGGGACTCCTGTCACCAGGTCCCGTCTACTTGACGCTTCGTAGGCCCCATCTCGTCAAGTACCTGTCTCTGCCTAGCCTCCTTGAGGCTGTAGCTGTAGGACATGTCTCCACGAGGCTACATCAAGAAGCCCCTGTCTCCAGTAGGCCTGGTCTCCAGTAGGCCGGGTTTCCACATGACCCTGTCGTCAGGAGGCCCCGTGGTCTACACGCCAAGTAGCGCTCCCAGCACCAGTCGCACACTTCTGTCGCCTAGTCGCTCATTTATTGGACACGGAGGCCACACATTGCACAGATGCTCATCGCATGGTAGGGACACGGGTACAACCAATTGAATCGCAAGCAACCGGTCGCGCAACGTGTTGCAGAGCCTGCCACACACGTTGGACGTAACCACGCATGTATAATGCGCTATCACATCACGCCACGACTCAGAGCCCCCCTAGTAGCAGCTCTCCCTGTGCGGCACAAGGTGCCCCGGCACCTGGCTCTGCAATGGGCATTACTCCGCCAGTAGGGGGCGACTATTTCTGCGTGAAGACGTTTATCGGTAATTTATATATTTGTTCAAAATGAGAACCGAGATTGTGTTAGGTTATGGGGAGAACCAGGATAACCCCCAGAAAATCCTTCCCGGGCCATGCTTGCTACCGGCTAAGCGAGGTTGCATGCAACTCATTTCTCAGGAGTGGACCCAGTTTCAGGGATAAATTCCTCACTCGGTATTGCGGGACGCTGCTGGGCTGGCTCTCGGGAGGGATTATTGGCGTTGTAAGGCACCGACACTGACTAAGAGTAAATCACGCCCATCAACAACACGCTGTGTCGCAAGGATAAAACAAGGTGAGGTGGCGCTGCCGGAGTGGCGGTGCCAACGGATCCGGCCATGTGCTTCCCCGTGCGAACAGACTTCAGTTCCTGAAGAAGCTCCCAGCACGGAGAAAACATTACACGTCGTGCCGAAACGTCAATCCAAAAGCACACAGGAGAGCTGTACATTAGCAGCAGTAGCACGACCACAACACCCACACTGCCATGCGGAGGTTCACACTTTAAATGCAGTGGCCGCCCTGGTTAATACCGCGGTGCCTAGTAACCATGCAAATACCACGTGCTGTTTCACACTGGACCTTCAAGATCCTGTGGTGTTATTTGCAAGAGTAGGCCATTGTGTCCCAGCGCCTCAGTACAGATTTGAAAAATGACACAGAAAACTACTCAACTGGAATCTGCATAGCAATCATCGCCCCCTACAGTTGGCAGGACCCTCCTGAAAAAGTCTTTAGACTCCAGAATGTGTAAAAAAAAAATAGAATTACAAAATATGAGGAAGGGTGTATGTCTATGTCTTATTAATGTCCAAATAGCGAGAAAGCACAGGTGTTTTGTAGTTTAATGTAATTACTGAGCACAGGCCCAAAACCTCAAGCGGTCAGCAACAAACAGCACTCTGAAAAGTGTGTATGGAAAAGATTAAACACGAGCCTAGAATTGAGGGATGGTGGAGGAGACCGATGTGGCCTAAGTCCTGAGTTCCCCGAGGGCCCCAGATTTCTCCAGGGTCCTGGATTTCCCCCAGGGTCAGTGCGACCTTGCGCCCTCTCTGGTTTGAACGTTAACGTAATGATCTCAAATCAAACTGTGCAGGTCAATCCACTGTCAGCCAGTCCATCAACCGCTGCGCAGCACGCACACCCCACCTCCCCGACTTTGCCCGTCCACTGCTGGACGAGAGGCCGGTGTCGCATATAGGTCTGTGGAGCCATTCATTTAATCCGTTTCTCTGTTAAGGCCTCCTCCCCTTCATTCAGAAGTTGCTCGAGCCATTCGTCAGACAGCACGTCGCAAGTCTACGGGTCCAGATGACTTGTGGAATTGTTTAAAGGAGGGGAGTCGGTACTTGACAGGATGCAACATAATGTGTGGCAATCTGGGAAACTGGTGAATGGCAAGAGGACATACTCGACATTTATTCTACTTCCAAAGAAGGGTGATTCTAAACAGTGTACAAATTACAGGACAATAGCACTGGTTTGAAAACAGAATACGAGATTGCAGATGAGCAAGCTGCATTCTGGCAAGGGAGAGGGACCAGAGAACAAGTCACCAATGTCAGAATCCTCATGCACAAGGTAAGAGGACATCATCAGCCATTATATATGTGATTTGTGTACTTTCAGAAAGCGTTTGACTCGGTTCCTCATGATAAGCTGTGGCGACCCATGATGGACATGGGATTCCCAGTACATCTGATTGACTTACTCGCATAACTTTATCAGAAATAACTTGCTAGAGTCAAAGTGGTGGAGACACTGTCCGAATGGTTTCCATGTTAGAAAGGGAGTCAGACAGGGTTGTGTCCTTTCTCCATACTTATTTAACATCTTGGCTGAAACGGTAATGAGAGACACTTGATGGTTTCTTAGGAGGAATCCAGAACGAAGGGTGATGAGTAACAAATGTTCGGTATGCCGATTACATAATTATTTTTGCCGGTTCTCAGGTGGAGTGGCAGGAGTTGACAGATCGCTTAGTTTGGGTTAGTCGCAAGTTTAACCTCCTCATCAATATGGACAAGATCAAAGTGATGGGCAGTGATGGAGCAGCCTGCCACATCTGGATACAAGGCATCCAGCTGGAGCAAGTGGACACCTTTCCATATCTTGGAGTAGTCATCAATGAAGATGCGAAGTGATTAAAATAAATTCAAGCTAAACTAAGTAAGGGTCAGACAATTGGGTCATCCCTGAATAAAATATGGAAGATTCACAGCATCCCCATTGGAACGAAGATCAGACGTCTGCATGCCCTTGTGTGGCCAGTTGGTACGTATGGTTGTGACAGTTGGACAATCAAGAATAACGATGAGGCATAAATAATTGCCTTTGAAATTAAAGGACTCGGGTGGATAGTATGTGTATCGTGGACTGAAAGGAAAACAAATGAATGGGTTTTGGAGAAAGCTGGTGTTGAGGAGGTGATAACATTAAGAAAACTATCCTACTATGGTCATGTTATGAGAAAAAAATGGAACTTGTTTGGAAAAGCAGATTATGCAAAGCACAATACCCGGTTCACGTGAGCGAGGAAGATGAAGGATGATATGGATATATAACATCAAAGCATGGACAAGGCTCATGCTGGAATAGACAATGAGGATAATAGAAGACAGAATTCAGTGACAAAGGATTGCCCATGGTGCGGCCAACCCTCGGATCGAGGATGGCTGAAAACAAGACAAGACAAGTTAGGGAAAATGTGAGGCACTGTGTATAACACACATTACACACATATAGACAAAGATCCCCCGTGTAGCCTACACAGGCTCACGGGGCGAGTGCAGTTAGCGAGCACCTATTAAGACACGAGGGGGTGTGGCCAGCATCACCACACCCGGTCTCCAATGTCTCCCCAATGCTGATGTTTGTACACAATGGTAACAGGTACTCATTTTGTTTAAGGCTGAGTTAACCTAGGGGAAGCCAAAAACCACCACTCTGGTAGTTTGGTGCTTCGAGCAGCGCACTAACCACTGCGCCACTGCTTCACGCCCTGGCCACACTCACCCTCCTGTCTGGCGCTGGCAGGGCCAGTGTGAGGTGCACACTTACGTCTAGCTTATACATCGGAGTGCGTCGGTTCTCAGGAGGGGCTCATACACGCGAACCGTTGCACCGCATTGCATGACGCCCGGAGTCAACAGAGTAACGCATGTATGGTCACACAAAGACAAAGATCCCACATGTAGCCTTCAACTAATTCGGGGCAAATGCTGTAAGCGAGTACCTATGAAGCCACGGCACATTTTTACACATCACGCCAGGTGCTCATTTAAGGCTGAGTCGACCTAGGTGAGGCCCCAGAAACCGGTTGACATATCCGTCACCGATGTTGGTGCTAACCACTGCACACATCACACACTCTACAGAACAGGGGCAGAACACACAAACTCCTCAGACAGGAGCCCGGGCCAGGAATGAAATCCGAAACCCCTTCTTGCTGTAAGGCACGAGCAATACCACTCCGCTACCCGAATGTAGCAGGACCCTCTCTGAAAAGAGTTTCGAGATCTCAAGTGAGACTTTTTTTTCCAAAAATCTTAATGGCACAGTTAACGTTGGGTGAGAGACAGGAGGAAGAGGCACGCACGGGTTAGATATGAACTCGGCATCGCGGCGGTGCCACTGCTGACGGGACGCAGCGCGGCAGAGCAGCCAGAGGAGGGCGTACACTGGAGGATGTCAAACACCGACTCGGAGCGACGGACTCGGCGCGCTGTCCCGGGACAAAGGGCGGACTGCTACATCGCAGGACCCTGAGAGATGGCCAACAGCTTGGGGAGGCCTTCATCCAGTGGTAGATTGGTCGTGGCCATGGCAGAAAATTTGCGTCGTGTGCGACGACCGCAAACACAGTGAAGTGGCTCACGGCTACAGCGACGCGGTAGTGCAGTGTGAAGGCACTCGGTGTCATGGGGACACAGAGACGCGGGGACACAGAGACGCGGGGACACAGAGACACGGGGAGACAGAGACATGGAAACACAGCCAACAACTTGCATGCCTGAGAATGAATTAAGTCATTGTCGAGGTCTCTCTATCAGAGATAAAGATCCCCCGTGTCGGCTAAATAGGCTGAAGGGGCAAGTCGTTTTCGCGAGCACCTATTAAGGCTGGTGATGCTGCTACCGCTGCTGCTGGCTCCTCCTCTCTCACCACCAGCGCTACAGGCTGCTGATTGCGATCGCCTCTTTCTCTCTCACACTCTCTCTCTCCTTCTCCTTCATCCTCTTCTTCTCCCCCTTCTGCTGGCGCGCCGTCGACACCAGGTTGGCGACAGCTGTGCCGGCCGTGCCAGTCACCACGCAGCCCGCGCCGGCCAGGGTCCAGGCCCCCACGGCGCCATCCTGCTCCCCAAACAGCAGCTGCTGCCACGCGAGGCTCAGCAGCACGTCCACGGTGCGCACCAGCGCCACGGGCCCAGCACGCTCCAACTGCAGTGCCCGGCTCAGCAGCATCTGCGCCGCCACGCCGAGCAGGCCAGAGGCGAGCAGAGCCGGTCGCAGCCATGGAGGGTTGCACGGCGGCAGCGCCGGCGCCGCCCCAGGGTCAAGCGCCGAGACCACCGCCAGCACAGCCAGCGCCAGGCCCAGGCCGATGACGCTGTAGAACCACGTGGAGACGAGGGTGCTCACCGCCGAGCCCATGCGGCGCAACACCACGATAGTGACGGCCGACAGCAGCGCCGTGCCCAGCGCCGCCAGCGAGCCCCAGAGTCGGCGTGACGAGGATGAGGAAGAATCCGAGAGCCAGTCTGGGATGGGGGAGGGAGACGGGGTGGCGGGAGAAGGGACGGAAAGATGAGGAGGGGGAGAAGAGAGGAGTTCATTTAATTAATTAAATTTACAGAAATGTTGTGTATGAACTTGTCAAGCGCAGCGATGACTGACTGCCCAGCACCGTCATCATCACCACCACCGATATTACCTACCCACCGTCACCATCATCACTACCAGCACCACCACCACCACGAGTCATCAGCTGCCCCCCAAAGACTGGCCAATAGTGATGAGGCAACATTAATATGAGACTGATCGAAGATGCAGACCGAGTTTCTCTTGTGACGTTACTGGAGATTGCGGCACGCGGAGCGCGATGAACACTGAGGGGGAGGAGGGCGGTGACGCGGGTGGGAGGTAGCACGTTCCTCGCTTGCCGGAGAGGATCACGGTTCAAATCCAGCAGCCGCACCGGTTAACACCATGGTGGAGGCATTAATCACACAAATACGAGTACTTGGTGTGGTGCATAAACATCAGCTCTGGGGAGACAAAGGCACCCGAGAGTGGTGATGGTCATGTCACCCCTCCCATGTAACATACAGCACTGGCCCCAATGGCCTGCATTGGCTACACGGGGGACCTTCGCGTCTGCGCGTCCTTACCGTCACCATCTCCGTCGCCGAAGATGAAGGGTGGACGCACAATGAGGACAACTCCGGTGAGCGCCAGCAGGGTGAGCGGCGGCTCCCAGGGCCGGCAGCGCTCGCGCAAACAGCAGCAGGCGAGCAGGCCCGTGAAGGCCGGGCTGCTGAACGCGATGACCGTGGCGTCTGCCAGCGGCACCGAGCGCACCGCGAAGAACAGCAGCATCATCGCTGATGAGCCGGATACGGCGCGAATCACCAGGCTCACCCGTTGCCCCGGGGGGCCCAGCAGGGGCTGCCTACACAACCGCAACCACAACCATGTCAACAACAGCCAGCCACATCAGCATCATCAACCACCACCGTGTCAAGAGTTAAAGAAGTGCTGCAATTGAACGGCTACAATTATGCACAAATCATCAGGGGACTGAATGCCAAAACCAAATCAAATCGCATAAGTGTTGAAATTGATCAAGCAATTAAAACTATTCAATTACCATACATTGCAGGAGTAACTGATAAGCTAGCCAGATTTTTTGAAAAACAAAACATCCGAGTGAGTTTTGGAATGGTACATAAAATACAAAACCTATTATCTGGTACTAAAGATATATTACCGAAGCTATCAACAAAAGGTGTGTATCAGATGAATTACTCCTGTGGAAAATGCTATGTTGGTCAGACAGGACGAATTATCAGCATAAGAATAAAATAACACCAAAGAAATATGAAATACTCCCAAACACAACTGTCGGCAGTTGCAGAGCACGCTGCCAACAAGGTCACAATTGAGTTTGATCATGTTGAGGTTTTGTGTACTCCTGGCCAAGAGATAATGTATTGAAATTGAGAGAAATATAAATAATAAATTTCGATTTAAAGCTTTCGTGACTGCATGGATTCATATTATTGGTTCTTTCGGTAAAGTCACGTAGAAGGGAAATCATAAAATAATAAAAATAAAACATAATGAGATCAAATTCTCACGACGTTTCAGCCACAACGCAAGCAGCCGTCCTCAGGTGAAGAATAGGGCTGTCAGAAAGACAGCATCCTAATGAACACTGCTAAGCTTAGCAGCGCATTTTTAAGCTGGGTCGGAGGAGGAGAGAGCCTTGACAAAGGAGTTTACATATCAACAGAGGAATTTTGCATATTGATGACAAATGCAGATATGGGATTAGTCACTACTTGTGGAATGTGTAGGTGGTGGGGGGTCTCAAAGTCATATTATGCTAGTATATTATGTAGGATTAGCAGTGATAAAGGGAGGGAAGTTTTAATAGTAAAGAGCTGCAGCAACCAAACCACCGCGTATCAAGCTCGTGCATTATGTGGACAACAAAAAAGGGAGTTTCTAAAGAACTACAAATACCCTAGTGCCATACAATACACCGATGTGAAAAAACTAAATATAAACTACATCAATATAATCAATGTACTCAATATACTCTCCAATAAGCTGAGCTATTGACATTAAGTAACTGGGTATACACTAAACTATATAATGACTACCATATAGTAAACTGATAAAAAAAACTAATATAAACTACATCAATATAATCAATAAACTCAATATACTCTCCAATAAGCTGAGCTATGAACAATATACATTACACTTCTATGTCGACACCGTACTATGCACTGCCATAGACAAACCTCAACATTGAATTATACACTGCGTTACTATACACTACCCTATACCTTAGACTATACATTGTAATATTACACTATGTATTATTCTACAAACCCTAATGTATACCACAAAGCTGTACATTCACTATAGAATTATGATACTATATATTACCTTATACATTCTAGTAAACATTACACTATTATACTATTTATTATTATACAATCTACTATACACCATACCATTGACAGTCGCGTGAAGGTACTAAGAGGAAGCAAAGAAATATGTCAATGGGAGAGTGGTGGCAGGAAACTTGCAGCGGAGCAAATACTCCGATCCGTGAAGAGAAAACAAAAGCTATATAGTCAATGCCAGCGAATGTAATGCGTTCTGAAAGTCACCGTAAACATGAACACAATCAATCAAGACCCGAAATGGTTTATCACGTCCATCCAATGATTTCTGAGCCTGAATCCATCTTCTCGGTTGAAATTGTCTGTGTTTGTACAAACCCGAATGTGGTATACATTAGGGTTTGTAGAATAATACATAGTGTAATATTACAATGTATAGTCTAAGGTATAGGTTAGTGTATAGTAACGCAGTGTATAATTCCATGTTGGGGTTTGTCTATGGCAGTGCATAATACGGTGTCGACATAGAAGTGTAATGTATATTGTTAGTAGCTCAGCTTATTGGAGAGTATATTGAGTTTATTGATTATATTGTTGTCGTTTATATTTGAGTTTTTTATCAATTTACTATATGGTAGTCATTATATAGTTTAGTTTATGCCTAGTTACTTAATGTTAATAGCTCAGCTTATTGGAGAGTATATTGAGTCCATTGATTATATTGATGTAGTTTATATTTAGTTTTTTCACATCGGTGTATTGTATGGCAGTAGGGCATTTGTAGTTCTTTAGAAACTCCTTTTTTGTTGTTCACACAATGCACGAGCTTGATACGCGGTGGTTTGGCTGCTGCAGCTCTTTACTACAAAAATGTCCCTCCCTTTATCACTGCTAATCCTATTTCCCTCCCTTTATCACTGCTAATCCTACATAATATACTAGCATAATAGGACTTTGAGACCCCCCCCCACCACCTACACATTCCACAAGTAGTGACTAATCCCATATCTGCATTTGTCATCAATATGCTAAATTCCTCTGTTGATATGTAAACTCCTTTGTCAAGGCTCTCTCCTCCTCCGACCCAGCTTAAAAATACGCTGCCAAGCTTAGCAGTGTTCATTAGGATGCTGTCTTTCCGACAGCCCTGTTCTTCACCTGAGGACGGCTGCTTGCGTTATGGCCGAAACGTCGTGATAATTGTATCTTATTATGTTTTATTTTTATTATTTTATTATTTCCCTTCTACGTGACTTTACCGAAAGAACCAAGAATATAAATAATAAATAAGAGTTCTGATAGTGCTGCTTGGAAGCGTGTAATCAAGTAACACACTGTTTAATTGCATGCCTATACAGGTCACCAAACATCGATGGTGATTAACTGCGAGCAGTCAAAAAAGGCACTGCATATCCTCTGACATTAGATGAACATAATTAGATTAACATAATGTATATACATAACACATATTATCTATGTTGATTAACTGTAAATAACCCAACTAATAATAGATATCCATTGTAAATTATATGACATTAACCTCCCTCTGGTCTTCGCACAAGTGTAGTGACTGATTCGGAGACGCTAAGACTTGGAGGCACTTCTTTAATCAACCGAGCACCTTTTGCACAATACACACCCTACGCTGGTACACACTCTCTACGTGGGTTGCTAGCCTATACACAACACTAGCCGTCTAACACTGACGTCACTGAACCGAGACAGCCAACTACCGTCTAGCAGTGCAATATCGAGTGAAGACAACAGCGATGATGGCGACGAGACGACAGCGATGATGGCGACAATCTCCAAATGACAGCCCCGAGCTCTCGATCAGGGTCCCCTTTTATGCTCCAAGCGTGGCCTCGCTCTGCCACGGCCACGCCCCCTCTCTAGAACCTACTAGCGGGTTCCCGGGCTTCCCCCACGTGCCCCTTCTGTAACCTTTCCCCCAGATATCCCCTCTGGTGTATCACCTAGCCTTCCGACGTCAGGGCTGTTGTAAGCCGCAGATCCCCTTCCCCACCAGCAGCCAGCACTATGCTGTTACATTACTCAATCTGTCACTACACAAGTGATGACATCACATTTACCCCCTCGATTTAAGACTGAGAGGAGGATTTCTCCACAATTCGGGCTTTCGTCTGATGAGGCCATTTGTAATTACCGACAAAAAGTCGTCTTCGAATTGTAAATCTTGTGGGTTTACTCTCCAACCCACTGGTGTGCTGAAGTAGTGATGCATTAGGATGTTTTGTTTACGTGACAAACCTTACTAATTGGAGGTGTCGGTGGTGGTGGGTTGATAGACACATTTATATTTACGCGATCTAACCCAAAAAAAAAAACCTCTATTACGGACAGTGGTGGGTGTACACCTAGGACCCTATTCAAACCCACTGTAACCTGGCCTCAGCTCGTTGATAAAAGTTGCAAGCAGATATTTCAACATCGGTTGCAGCTGGGGTTAGCATCATCCCTCCCTCCTGATGCCGAGGGGAAATGGGTGACATTCAAAACTCTGGCTCATGCAACTGCCACATGGCTGCATTGAGTACACGGTCCGGACCTCTCCAGAGACCCTGGGTAACAGAGGTGTTTTGGCTAGCTTAGAGAAAGCAACAGGCCCATTCCCACACCTACAGCATCGCACATAGGAGAATGAGGAGGCTTACCGCAGCCTTCACTCGGAGGTTTGGAGAGCCGTGTAGGACTACGAGGATGAGTGGTGGGCGTGGGTTGCTGACGAGATGGAATCTGCCTCAGTAGCCCACAATCACAAATCACTTTTTAATTCCATCAAAAAAGTAATTTGCAGTGCCTCACCGACCACCATCCTTAAGGCAAATAACGGTGATCTGATCTCCGACACCAGTAACTGGTCTGCAGGTTTTCAAAGCATTTCTATGAGGTTTTGGGGGAGGGGAATTCCCTCAGCTCAGGCAACATTATGGGGCAAGATTGAGATGACTCTGCTGGGGCTGCTGTGCCTCAAATATTGGAAGAAGTCACCTCCTGTGCCATCTGTTGAGGAAGTACGAAAGGCGATCTAGTGTCCGAGACCAGAAAAAGTGCCGGGCAGAGATGATCTCCAAAGTAAAATGCTGAGGGAGGGTGATGTTTGTGGGCAGACAGCTCTATATGACATCATAATAACCGTCTAGAGCACTGGACGGGTTCTGCAGGATTGGAAGGATGCCCTGGTAGTCCCCCTCTTTAAGAAGGGGGACCGCACATACTGTAATAACTACAGGGGCATCTCCCTCCTCAGTGTTCCGGGAAAAGTCCTGGCAAGGATTATTCAACAACGCCTTGCCAGACACGTTGAGCAAAGGCTTGTCTAACCCCAATGTGGTTTCAGGCGAGGGCGGTCTTGCACTAGATTCCATATTTTCTGTCCGCCTGCTACAGCAGAGGTGTAGGGAATTCCAACAGGACCTCCATCTCTGCTTTATTTACCTGGTCGAGGCCTATGATAACATCAGTAGGCCTTGGCTCTGGGTTGTTCTTCGTGCTTTCGGAGTCCCTGACTCTCTGCTCATAATCATTCAGGACCTTCATGATGGTGGGCAGGCCTGGGTAAAATTATATGGCTGGGAGTTGTAGCCATTCCCTGTTCACCTTAAGGTGTACAGGAATGTCCTCTAGCTCCCACATAATTTATGTTTCAACCACATAGTTTGCGAAACCTTCGATGGCTGTACCGGAGGAATTTACATCTAGTACAGATACAATGGGAGGCTGTATCGACGCCCAGGTGCGGTCCAGGGATGGCTCCCAAAGGGGCAACTATGTTATGAATCCTGATGATCTGGTGATTGCTGCTCACTCAGAAGTGTTTGAGGCGCAGCTGCTGCACCTGGAGCGTGCTACTAAGAGGTGGGGCCTTACCATCAGCCCCACCAAAACTAAACACCTCCCTGGGTATTTTGTGCCATCAAACACTCCACCCCCTCACCCAATTGGTGATAGGGCAGTTGTGGAGAGGGGAGAGTTTTCCATACCTGGGCAATGTGCTCATGACCAGCAGAGGTCTCACTCCGAATCAGTCTAGCAGAATTTTCTTTTCATCGGCTGCGTAACGCTGTTTGGAAGCGAAGCTTCAGGTCTTCTCAGCCATTGTCATTCCCTCCCTTTTCTATACTTGCGAAACATGGATTATTAGAACATCTTCGCCGGTTAGAAACATTTAGGCTGGCCTGCCTACGATCCATCCTGGGTTTAACAGGCTGGATTGTGTGAGGAGCTCACAAATCCTTGAAAGATCTGGACAAAGTCCCATCGGTGAGCTCCTCCGGCAAGCAATGCTGCATTGGCTGGGTCATGTAGCCCTCATGCCCAGCCACTGCAAGCCTAAACAGCTTTTGTTCAGCTGGATAAAGGAGGCCAAACGTGTGTGGCACGGGCTAGAGAGAAGTGATGTGGTATAAGAGGATGTGGCGCTGAGTGGACTTGCAGATGACTGGTACTAGCAGTGTCAAAATCGGCCTCTGTGGAGGAGGCTCGTACAGGACTATACTGGGCAGTTAGAGGCAGTCACTCCAGCAACAACAGAGGGCAGAGGAGCAATGCTCACGACAACGAGCGGAGTGCCGGGTGGCTAAAACACAGCAAGTTGGCACAGTAGGGAGCACAGGTGGTGCATCGGCAAATCAACTCAGTCAGTCAACCCATGGCACTTGGGTCTCTCGTGTGCCTTCCTGCCAGCGGGCATTCGACACTTCACCTGGCCTTCACGTTCACATAGCCTGGTACAAGCGCAATAGTGGTGTCACCGCCACTTAGTGGCGAATGGTGGTTGTTGTTGTCTATGTGTAGACGTGTGTGGGTGTAGCCATGTGTGTTTGTAGCCACGTGTGCGTGCGTGTGACCCCACACCCCGTGTAGAGGAGCGCCGGGAGGATGAAGACGGCTTGGAAGAAGCAGCGGCACGCTGCCACGGTGAGTGGGTGCACGGGGTCCACGAGCTTCACGAGCGCCGAGATCACTGAAAAGATCAGCGACGAGAGCAGCGCGAGCAGCAGGCCCAGACCAGGGCAGCACGGCTTGGGGGTGGGTGGCGGCACCCCTACAGCACACACACAGCACACACACAGCACTCACATTATATATACACACAGAGTACACACACACAGTATATACGCAGCACATACACAGTATATACACAGAGCACACAAGGGTGCGACGATGGCGAAATGTGAATTACCTTGCCTGGTATACAGGAGTATTTGGGTTCGATCCCGACCCCAACGTCTGTATATTTGGAGTTTGCGTATCTCTCTCCCCGTGGTCGCGTGGATTTTTCTCTGGGTCCTCTGGTTTTTCGCTCCACATTTAAAAACATGCGTCCAGATTATTTGGCTTGCGATAAATTTCCACGTTATAAGTCACTTTGTTGAAGTATCATTTGTGGCCAGCTCACTTATTAAAAAGAGCTATATAGCTCAGTGGGCCTTACCTGGTAAAATAAGTGTATTTTATTTTAGTTCAAATAGAAATAGTATGTATACACAGCACACACACATTATATACACAACACACAGGATATACACACAATACACACAAAGTACACGCACAGTTACTATTGTTGGCAGTCGCATCGGCTTGATAGCGGTTGAGAGGGAAGGTTGCTGTTGACTCAGTATGTCTTAACGTTGGATCAGAAGACCAATACGGGCAGTAGACCTCGCACTTGAAATCTGAAGGTTCAGCCCCTGCTCACCGCACGGAGGGTGGCACCCTGCATGGCTGCCGTTTTCGTCGACTTTCAAATCACCGCCGTCGTACAGCACAGGGGAAGGCCACAGGGACCACCGGCCTTGTGTGATCCCTTCCCCCAGTGACCGCTGTCGATGCTGCATGCAGCCAGCGATCGTCGGGTTAACGCCTCCTCCTTGAAACACCTCCTTTGTCGTCGAGCAGGGCGCTAGCCCATTTTCAAATCTCCACGGTGCGGTGTGCATTTATAAAACATGGTGTTAACCATGCAGAGCGCATGTCCAGTCCATCTCAGCTGTGTCTCGACAAAGTACACTTCGGTGCCTGTTGCCTGGGCTCATCACAGCACGTCCTCGTGTGTGATTGTGTCCTGGCCATTTTAATTGGTAGAATTCTCCACAGGAGCCACGTATGAAACGATCCCTCGCACATCGCCCTGCAGAGTCCACGTCTCACAGCCGTGGAGAAGATGACCAGTGAGATCAACTGCCTGGTAGACTTCGATCTTCATTGAAACTCGGTCCGCGTTCATTCCACACTCTGTTGTGCAGTGTAACGCTATGGTAATTCAACACTCGCTGTACGTGACTTTATCGAAAGACCCAAAGAGTACTCGCTGTATCATTGGGTCAACGTTACTTCATGCTTGTGTAGAGTTCTGATGTTAATTGCTTTAACGTTCACAAACTGTTATCGACTCGTCCATACCAAAATGTTGCACGTTCAGTGCTATTGGGGGATGGCACCATGAGATGAGGGCCATCGGGGGCAGGGAGGTGTCGAGATCATTGGGCATTTGTGAAAAAGAGCTTCTTCGCTCATCGGATTCCTCAACTCTAAATTAAGATTCTGACTCTGTTAGTTACCTCACCTCTGAAAACAGTAGTTCAGAAAGTAAAAGTCAGCATTTCCAGGAGGTGACACTCTGCAACACCTGATCACACTTGAACAGGTGTTGTAAAGTGCATGGACCACGTTGACAAATATGACTGGGCTCACCAGTTTGGACAGCAAGGCACAAATGGCAGATCGGTTCATGGTGTCAAATGGTTTTGTGCAACAAAGTGAACAACGTACAAATGTGGATTTTGTTCTCAGCACTTGTCCTGGATGAGCCTAACAGAGGAAACACAACTGGAGATGCCGAGGGCCGCTCTAAAACCTGACTGAAATTCAGTAAAGACACTAAACACGGTGCACACACAGCACACGTCATGGTTCAATCAAAACAAGTCATTCTCATTGCTACTATCCTCAAACACACAGAACACGCACAGCATATCTGGCTTTCCACACACAAAACAAACATCGCGACTTATTTAAATACTCGGGCGACTCGTGATCAGAGCCAGGCTAGCGTGAACAGTGCCTGGTGAGTTGCCAGATGTTATAAGAGGCATCGGTTTTGAGGTATGGCTCCGATTTCATCTGCTTACATAATCACGCCCCGCGCCTCATTGCGTAATCCCCCCCCCCACCCCCGTGTCTCTGCCTCCCTCCTCTACCCCCTGTGCCTGCCCGCCGTCTCACCCTCCCTCCCCTCGTCTCCCTCCTCCTCCCCGTGTCTCACCCTCCTCCCCCCCCCTTGTCTCAGTGGGCTCCGGGGGGGGTGAACTCGGAGCCAATGGGGAAGTGGGGGACAGAGAGGGCGGGGGGGGTCAAGGGGCGGGGGTTCAGGGGGATGCCGCGCGCGTGGGGCACGAGGAGACTTTGGACTCTGGACTCGGCGATGGCCGATGGCAGCACGCGGGGGGCCACCAGGGCCCCTCAGCACCGCCGCCGCTCCGGGTTCAAGTGCCACGCTTAGTTCGAGCAGATGCGGTGTGACCAGGGCGAGAACTCGAGCGAAAGAGAGCGAGAGGGGGTACATAAAGAAAATCATTAAAAAAACCGAAATGATGAACGATGCTAAAGTGCCGACTACACAGAGCATCTTCTTGTTTCCTCTGATCGTAAAAAAAGAGAGAGAGGAGAGAGGCCTGGGGTCGTCACCAAAGTGACACAACTAAACAAGAAACAGGAACATGTGCGGAAACAACCGTGTCCCAAGGGATATCGACAACATTGCTCACATAGCCCCCTCCGCTAGGTCGACTCGGCCTCAAAAGACGTATCCGGTGTGTCACAAGTATCATCCGTGGGGAGATAAATGCGGCCGGGTGTGGTTGTGGCCACACCACCCCCGTCATATGTGATAGGAGCTACTCCTAACAGCACTTGCCCCACCGGCCGTTGTGAGCTACACGGGGTGTGGGGCATCTTTGCTGTGACCACACCAGTGGTCACCATGGCGCGTCGCATTGCCACAGGCGCCTGGGTCTTAAGTCACGGCCAGCAACATCATCAGCAACATCATCATCATCATTAGCGCCGTCACAAATACCAGCGAGTGGTTGTAAAGGTGGTGGCGGTGGTAATGGCGATAAGTGGGATGTAGATGCTGGTGTTGATGGTGGTGATTGTGACGGTGTTGATGGTGGTGATGGTGTTGATGGTGGTGATAGTGGCGGTGTTGATAGTGGTGATAGTGACGTTGATGGTGATGTTGATGATAGTGACGGTGTAGATGGTGTTGATGATGATGGTGATAGCGATGGTGTTGATGGTGGTGATAGTGATGGTGGTGATAGTGATGGTGGTGATAGTGATGGTGTTGATGGTGGTGATGTTGACGGTGGTGATGTTGATGGTGGTGATAGTTGGCTACTCTACGCCCCTTGTTGAATTTTGTTTCACCCGAGGCCCCCCTTGCTTGACCCAACATGGTTCTGAGAAATAAAAGTGTGAAAAATGAACGTAGATATAGTAGCCCATTGTCCATGTTGTGAGGTATCCTAACTAGCGAGGAACAGCAACCGAATACAGAAACTGAACGGACGCTCCGCACGCGTGACCCCCCCCCCCCCCACGTGCTCGCCGGTGACTTGGAAACCGCATTGCTTACCATCAATGAGTTTAGGAAGGTCTTTAATATCGTTCTAGGTTATGGATTACAATTTTTTTATTGTAGTTATTTTATATTGGCAGATTAATACGTGATTAAATTCAACAATGACTCTCACGTATGATATTTCACAAATGTATAACCTCACGTAACACCTGGGAAATTGCCACGTTACCCCCAGGGGTCCGCGTACCCCCCCCCGGTTGAGAACCACTGTAGTGGTGATGGTGACGGTGGTGACGGTGGTGATGTGGTGATGGTGACGGTGGTGATGTGGTGATGGTGACGGTGGTGATG
>CM025615.2:110861-124556 GCA_014621495.2 Entosphenus tridentatus
TGTCTCTGTTGCTGTCTCTCTCTGTAGTTGTCTCTGTAGCTGTCTCTCTCTGTAGTTGTCTCTGTAACTGTCTCTCTGTAGTTGTCTCTGTTGCTGTCTCTAGTTGTCTCTGTTGCTGTCTCTGTAGTTATCCCTGTAGCTGTCTCTCTGTTGCTGTCTCTGTAGCTGTCTCTCTGTAGCTGTCTCTCTGTAGCTGTCTCTCTGTAGCTGTCTCTCTGTAGCTGTCTCTCTGTAGCTGTCTCTCTGTAGCTGTCTCTCTCTCTCTCTCTAGTTGTCTCTGTAGTTGTCTCTGTTGCTGTCTCTGTCTCTCTCTGTAACTGCCTGTGTAGCTGTCTCTGTTGCTGTATCTGTAGCTGTCTCTGTTGCTGTATCTGTAGCTGTCTCACTCGAGCTGTCTCTGTAACTCTCTATTTCTGTTTCTCTCTCGCTGTGTCACCGCGGTTCTCCTCTTGCCCTTTGCCGCAAGCTTCACGCGCGCGCCGATTTCAACTTCCGCCGCTGAACCAGTAGCGACTCCCCCCCTCGACGACCCCCCCCCCTCGATTATAAACAAATTTGCGTACGAGGCCACGCCCCCACCACGTGGGCCTCGCGTGCCGTGGAATCTGCGCAACACGTGCTGGTGAGTGACGCACGCGTGCGTGACCGCGTGTGCACTGACACTGGTGACACGGTCATGTCGCCACTGTTGTGTGTGTGCGGGTGACACGTGCTCACCGTGTGTAGTCGTGTGTGCACCTATCGTGGCATGGATGACATGGTGAAGTCACCGTTGTGTGTGTGCGTAACATTGTAAGATGTATATTCTTGGTTCTTTCGGTAAAGTCACGTGGAAAGGAGATAATAAAATAATGTTGTTTTATATTTATATTATTTTATTATCTCCCTTCTACGTGACTTTACCGAAAGAACCAAGAATTTGAATCCCTGCAGTCACGAAAGCTTTAAATCAAAATTGTAAGATGTGTGGTACTTGTGTGTGCGTAGTATATCATAACAAGAGCGCCCGGCGGCCAAAACACAGCAAGTTGGCACAGTGGGGAGCACAGCTGATGCCTCATCCCAGTCAGTCAGTCCTTGGCATCTGGGTCTGTCTCGTGACCTTCCAGCGAGCCCTCGACACTTCGCATGGTCTCAATCTGCACCTAGCCTGGCAGTCACCGTGGTGACATCACCACCACTTAGTGGCGAACGGCGGCTGTTATCTGTGTATTTTGTGTGTAACTTTTCGTGTGTGTGGGTGTTATGCATATTTATGTTTACGTATGTGCATTGATGTATATTAGGTGGGGAGCGGTGGCGCAGTGGTTACCGCACTGCACTACAAACTTGAGTTCGATTCCTGCTGATGGCCAACATCGGTGACAAATATCGGAACCGGTCCACAGCCTCCACGAGGTTGACTCAGCCTTAAATGAGTTATTGGTGCGGTGTGTAAATATTAGCACTGGGGAAATAAAGGCGGTCGGGTGTGGTCCTGGCCATACCACGTCTTCGTGTGATGTTCCGGCCTCCAATAGGTGCTCGCTAACAGCACTTACCCCAGCACCCTGCGTGGGCTACACGTGGATGTTTGTCTTATGTGTTGGCAAATCAGCCCCTTCCCGTAACGGCCAACTTCCTCTACCCACTCACCACGCGCTATGCACTCATCAGCACTCACCACCCACGACACTCACCACCCTCTATACTCGCCTCGACACAAGTCACCCACACACCACACTCTTCACTCACCCACACTCTTCACTCACCCACACACCACACGCTTCACCCATACAAAAACCACAACAATAGCCGCTATTTGCCACTAAGAGGCGGTGATGTTACCACGGCGCTTGTGTCAGGCCACATGCATTATGGAAGGCTTGCTGGCAGGTCACCGGACAGATTCAGGTGCCATGGGTTGACTGAAATCACTGGTAGATGCACCACCTAAGCCTCCTACTTTGCCAACGCGCTGTTTTAGCCCCCCGGTGCTCCGCTCGTTGTTGTGAGCGTCGCTCCTCTGCCCTCCATAGTTGCTGGAGGGTGGCTGCCTCAAACTGCCCAGTCACGTCCTTCACGAGCCTCTTCCACAGAAGCCGATCTTGACACCACTGGTACCAATCTTCAGCAAGTCCAATCAGCTCCATATCCTTCTGTACTACATCAGTCCATCTCTTCTCTAGCCCGTACCGCATCCGTTTAGCCCCCTCTATCCAGCCAAACATTAGCTGCTTGGACATGCAGTGGCTGGGCTACACGGCCCAGCCAATGCAGCTTTGCCTGCTGGAGGAGCTCACCGATGGAATTGGGTCCAGATCTTTAAATAATCTGAGCTCCTCAGACAATCCAGTCTGGTCAAACCCAGGATGGATCGCAGGTAGGCTAAAATTAATATTTAAAATCGGCGCAGGTGTTCGATCGAGCGCTCCACATTTCCTAAACATATAAAAGGGAGGGAGGGCACGACTGTGGCCGAAAATATCCATAGATTCGCGTGGAGTTGCAGGACAGGTAGGTTCCCCACACCGTTACGCAGACGATGAAAAGATAATGCCGCTTGACTGATTCGGAGACCTCTATTGTCAAACCGCAGCTGGTCATGAGCACACCGCTCACACACTACGATCACCGTCACACTCTCCCACACGCCTCACCCTACACTCACCTTTAACCCCACTATATACACTCACCCACACTCTACATACACGACACCCTGCACTCATTCAGTCACCCACACTCCACACCCTACACTCACCCTGACCCAAATGCCACACTCTGCACTCACCCACTCACGTCGCAATATTCAGAATAGTTTATTCTGAGGAGTCACGTGCCCGCCATCATCGTCGTCATCAGTGTTCACGCGCGACAGCTGCTCGAGACCGCGTGCTACACGCGTGCGTGCGTGCCTGTGTGTGAGCATGTGAGGAAGGCTGTTGAGGGGGCGGAGTCGTGTTTGTGTGATGTTGAGGTGTGTATTAGTCAGGAGGTGTGTGTGAGGTTGCGATGTGTGCGAGATAAGATCAAGGGGCGTGTGAGGTGAGTGTAGGAGGCGTGTGTGTGAGGCGGTGTGTGCTAGTGGGGAGCGGTGGCGCAGTGGTTAGCGCACTGCGCTACGAACCCTTGTGACACGAGTTCGATTCTCGCTCACGGTTAAAACCAGTGACGATTATCTGAACCGGTCCTGTGCCTCCCCTAGGTCGACGCACCTCATATTAGCGTGGTTGGCAACGTATGGTGCGAAAGAAGTTCAACATACATACAAATGAGTACCTGGTGCAGTGTGTAATATCAACGCTGGGGGGACAAAGGCAGCCGGGCATGGTGCTGGCCATCCACTGCCTCGTGTGCCATGCCGGCCTTCATAGGTGCTTCTCGCGACCAGGGATCGTTGTCTTGTCTAAGTGAGGAGGTGTGAGTGAAGTTGAGGTGTAAGTCCGAACACTTGTTATCAAGTCCAGTCAACCACGAACACACACAGAGCCGCGCGCGGTTCGCGCTACGAGGGCGCAGCGGCAGCGGTGGATTGCCGTGGGGTCCTGGGCAGCGTCGATTCGGGACAAGTGAGGCTGGGCACTGCTCATGGGGATAGATGGGAGCGGACTGGTGCTTGTTGCAAACGAACCGGCAAAGGTTGATAGACAACGCTGTGTTTGATGTAACTCGTAGCGAGGCACTCTCGCTGACAGTGTTGGAGAAGACGGCAGGAACTCTGTGTGTCAATGTGGGGGGTGAGGAGGAGCTCTGTGTGACGATGTGGGGGTGAGGAGGAGCTGTGTGTGTGACGATGTGAAGGAGCTCTGTGTGTCAATGTGGGGGTGAGGAGGAGTTCTGTGTGACGATGTGGAGGTGAAGAGGAGCTCTGTGTGACGATTTTGGGGTGAGGAGGAGCTCTGTGTGTCGATGTGGGGGTGAGGAGGAGCTCTGTGTGACGTGGGTGAAGGTGAGGAGGAGCTCTGCGTGCCGATGTGGGGGTGAGGAGGAGCTCTACGTGACGATGTCGGGCGTGAGGGTGTGGGGGTGAGTGGAGGTGAGGGTGGGGTGTGAGGGTGCGGGGTGAGTGTGGGGTGTGAGGGTGAGCTCTACGTGACGATGTCGGGCGTGACTGTGAGGAGGATCTCCTCCTGGCCGCGCCGTACGAGGAGAAGCAACTTCTCCTCCCTCTGCACCGCCTCCTGCAGTGACGTGGTGCGCGTGGCCACTCGGCCATTCACAGCCACCACCACGTCGCCGTTTCTCACCCCAGCGCTACAAACAGCACAACATCCACATTACCGTTACTCACCCCGGCACGAACACCACCACCACAATATCCACAACAACATCACCGTTACTAACCCCGGCACGAACACCACCAGACGAGGTAGTTAACATCTCGCCACCGTAGTGCCCCAACAAAAACTACCACCACCATATCACCATTACCCCGGCACTATCAACAGCAACCACCACAACAATAGTATCAACCACAACAATAGTATCAACCACAACAATAGTATCAACCACAACATCACCACAACATCACCACAACACGGCCACCGCCGACATAGGGAGTAAGGTCACCTGGCAGCGGGTGAGCCCGGGATGACCTCGTGCACGTAGATTCCGCCGGAGACATCCGGGAAATCCCGGAATCGGAGCCGGAGCTCCTTAATCAAACTGGGACATCATCATCATCACCACCATCATAATTATCATCATTACAAGCAACACCATCATAATCAACATCATCACCACGCTCATTATCATCACCACCATCTTCACTACCATTAACATCATCACTACCAGCATAATCACCACCACGGAGCCGGAGCAATAGCTCCTTAATCAGACTGGGACATCAACATCATAATCATCACCACCATTATACCATAATTATCATCACCACCACCATCATCATTAACATCAATATCATCATCACAATCATTATCACCACGGAACCGGAACCAGAGTTCCTTAATCAGACTGGAACATCACCATCATGACCATCATTAACATTATCATCACTACCGTCATTATCATCACCGTCATCATCACTAGCATCATCAGCACGGAATCAGAATCGGAGCTCTTTAATCAGACTGGGACATCATTGTGACAATATGGTGATTAACACTTACTGTACCGTTGGGTCAATGCAAGTTCGTGCTTGTGTAGAGTTCTGATGTTAATTGCTGTATCGTTCTGCAAACAGGTTTTGAATGTTTGGTACCAAAATACTGCACGCGCGATAATTGTTTTGACGTCTGTCAATGCTAATGAGGGCTGGCGGGAGGTGTGAGAATAAACGTCCTCTGTACATTGAGCAATGGCCCCGCGTCAACCTCCTCCGTTCCTCTCTCAAAGTTTCACCTCCTCCTCTTCTTCATCATCGCCCATTTCACTCTTCCCTCCCCTCGCCCGACCACTACGTCCGATCCCTCCCTTGCCCTTCCGTGACCCCCATGCGCCCTCTGTTACGGTCACTCATTCCTCAGCCCTTTGCATGGCCCTTGCCATCTAGATCACTCTCGATTTATTACCGCTTTTAAACTACATACAGCGCCTTGAGCTAGGACGCTCTATATAAACATAAATTAAGATAATTATCTCACCTATTTAAACAGCAGTTCAGACAGTTAAATGCATCATTGCCGGGAGGAGACAAAAGCGTGGCTGAGACTTCACATTTGAACTGGACAGAAAGCGTGATTGTATTTAGTTATAACTGTATATCCATGATAGAGGTTTTTTGGATTAGATCGCGTAAATATATAAATGTGTCGCTAAAACCCGCCACCACCCGACACAGCCAACTAGTAAGGGTTGTCACGTAAACAGAATGTAGTGTACTTCACGGAGGCACACACTTGAACTTGGAGGCAACACGTTTATTACACGGCCCCAACAGTGCTACTACATAACCGTACACAAGTTAACTAGACCGCAACGGGCTAACTACATAACTGGGTCAGTCAGTAACACTCTGAATGATCCACGATATCGAGCGAAGACCGAAGATCGAGAAGACGTAGCACGGCGGGTGTATACCAGAAGACAGACCATGAGTGCTCTCGGGACTTCCCTTTTATGCTCCCGAGCGTGGCCTCGCTCCGCTTTCGGCCACGTCCCCTTCTGGATCTCACCAGAAGGTTCTTGACCGAACATCACGTGTCCCTCAAGCCACCCCTCGCCCCCCCCCGCTACCCTGTCCCGATCACGTGCCCTCTCGAGTTCACCCAGACTGTCACGTCCTCACTTGCCCTCCCTCTGACCGTCGCCAGAACTATCCCCCCGAGGGCTCGCTTCCATGGCATACCCACTCCAGTGCCAGAGAGAGGCTCAAGACGTACAATTCCACTCTTGTGACAGTAGCTGGCACTAAACGCCAGAGTGACTCCATTTACGTCACTACATCACCCCCCCCCCCTTTAGAAACAACCGCTGAAAGAGCAATAAAAACGCTATCTATTTATTTATTATATAAAAGTCATTGTGCGTGGGTTTGTGTGTGGTCGCGCACTTGGCTCTCCAACGGTGAGGTATACGTTAGAAAATAGCCAGGCACCACGCCGTAAGCCCCGCGGTCACCAAGCGCTATTCCTTTTTCACAACCTGCAACTTAAAATTCGTTTAATTAGCGATTTACTGCAATTTTTGTGCGCTTCGCATTTATTTATTTAGTTATGACGCGTGCACGACCATACCAACTCACGCACCTTTGGTGGGGAGGATGGTCCATGCAAAGTCACACGCCTTCGGTGGGAGTGAGGGTCGCGTTAAAAATCCTATAAAAATTACACTAAACGCTCAGGTAAATTATTCACTGTCTCATGTCCCCCCCACCACGATGCGTGCAGAATATTACTACTATACAGTCGGTAGATGCACCACTATAGGCCATAGATATTGCTGCAGAACGGCCGAGGACATCGTGCCTGGGGGGGGGTGGGGGGGCAGGGGTAGCAGTCCAGCCCCAGACTGCCAAGGTGCCACCTCGGCCAGCTGGGCAATCTAGGCGAGGCCGGAGGCTCTGCACGGGACTAGACCTCACCACGCCACTCTGTCAGGTGAGTACTTTGTGCTATAGAGTCGATAAATACTGCTATAGAGTCAGCATGTACTACTGTAGTGATAGCAGGTACCACCACAGTCAGTATGCACTGCTGTAATCATAGCAGGTACCACCACAGTCGGTA
Source organism: Entosphenus tridentatus (assembly GCA_014621495.2). Lineage (NCBI taxonomy): Eukaryota > Metazoa > Chordata > Hyperoartia > Petromyzontiformes > Petromyzontidae > Entosphenus > Entosphenus tridentatus. The sequence goes on from CM025615.2 coordinate 118,025, forward strand.
TGCACTTCTGTAATCATAGCAGCTACCAACTCGGTATGCATTGCTGCAATGAAAGCAGGTACCACCACAGTATACACTGCTGCAATCATTCCGTGGGTCTACACCGCCTCCCACCCATAAGACAAGCACATTGGTTCCCTGGTGGCAGTCGTGACAGTGCATCTGCACTTCTAACCATCGGGAAAGCTGCCCGGACGCTTGTTCAACCCGCACCGCACACTGGAGCGCCGTGTGATCCGTGCGTACCACAAAGTCTCTGCCATAGAGGTACGGACGGTATTGTTGCATAAAATATACGATGGCCAACAATTTACGATGCATCATGCAATAGCGCTGCTCTGCTGGGGACAATACATGACTCCCATATGCCAAACATTCCCCACCCCATCCACAACCTGAGACAACATGGCGCCAATCCCGGTATCACTAGCGTCTGTGTCCAGGATGAAAGGCAAGGAAAAATCAGGGTATCGGAGGGGAGGTGCCTTCACCAACCCATCCCACAACACGACAAATGCTTCCTCCTCATCCTCCATTGAAATTTTTGGCCTTTAGCCATAAGAATATGGAGCGGTTTTGCGATTGTTGTGAACCTGAGCACGAACCGGTGGTAATAAGAGGTGAACCCTACGAAACTACGTACTTCACCCACCGTCTTGAGGGTCGGCCATGTGCGCATGCACATCGTTTTGTCATGGTCCGTAGCTATCCCCGATTCGCTCACAATGTGGCTCAGGTATCGAACCGATTTTTGTAGGAAGTGGCATTTTTGCATTTAATAAAAACTGCCCGCAACCATTGCAAATGTTCCTCAAACGTACGTGCAAACACAATGACGTCGTCCAGGTAAATCATACATGAGTCTCATTGGAGTCCCACCAAACCCAACTCCATGAGTCTCTGGAACATTTCTGGACTCGAATGGAGCCCCATAGGGAGGCAGTTAAATTCAAACAACCTTTGAGGTTTAGAACATTCATCCAAAGGCAACTGCCAAAATCCTGATAGTAAATCACAGGTCGAGAAAAACCCCGCCCCCGATAGGGAATCCAGGAAATCATCCATCCTGATCTATGAGGCTCTTGAGGGGCGTCTACCCCAGAAAATCAGACAGGGTATAGCCAAAGACTTTGACACTAACACCGGTCCTGTCATCTGGATGCCGCCAATGCATACAGCAGCCGATATTTGTATTATAATCCCCAGGGATCCGCCGTTTGCGGCAAAACAAGGAATCTCAATAGTGCGAAGTGTGCACGCTTTTTGTGGCAAACAATACAAAATAATTCCGATATTATGGTAGCGGATGCACCGGTGTCAATGACCATCCGCACCTCTACCCCCTGTATGGTTCTAATGATGGCTGATAATCCCGCCGACGCAGCGACAATACGGTGGTTCAATGCCGACCACTGACCAGGCCACCGTGGCCACCCGTCGTCTGCTAAACCCCGATTCTCCTGCTCAATGACTCGACAAGGCAGTCCAACACGCGAACACGACCTGGCGCCCGAATACAATGGGTTAGGTGAATGCAAGGGCCGGGTGTGTGGTGTGCCACGACTTGTCTGGGGACCCAGCGGAGTTGAGGACGGCCGGGGGGAGGACGACAGCGCCATGGAGAGTCTCCCTCGATCGGCCCGGCATCCCGACGAGATGTGTCCTGGCAGGCCGCACTTGAAGCAGTTGATGGGAGTGCTTTCCGGGCGAAGGCCGGTCCCCTTCCTCAGGTCTTGATCTTCTTTCCACTCTGCCTCGTCCTTCCTCCACCTGTTGCTGTCGAGTGAAGTGAAAGCTTGAGATGGATCAATGGCTTCGGGCGATTTCGCCAACTCGGAGGGTCTGGCGCGCGCCGCCACCCTCGCACGCCGCTTTAAATTGAAGTGCGCCTAAAGACACTGCACGACCTTTAAAGATGACAAGTCGTCATCTTGTGGCTGGCAAAACGATGTCCAGTTCCTTGGCCAGCCCCAACATGCGCTCCAGGACCAAGGAGTCTAACCATCCTTATCCATCTTCAGGTATACGGCCTGCGCCAGTGACACACGCACGCTGCAGAAGGCAAGGGTCGTCTCCGCCTCCCCTCGCCGTCATGCAGCAAACTTGTGTCGCACATTATATGGCAGGTAAAAAATTCCCGCCATCTGGGCGAGAGCTTGTGGAAGCGATTGGTGGTCCTCTAATGAAATGGCATAGAACGCCCCCAAGGTGTCGTCGCCCAGCGGAGTAGGAAGCGCCCGCAGCGCCTCCACGTCCATCCACCCCGCAAGGTTGCAGGTGGCAGTGAAGCGCCGGCAAAACGCCGCCCAGTCGCCTCCTGCCGCCACAAATTCCTTAACAAAAGAAAGCTTCTTCTGTAGTGTCGGCACCGTGGACTGCAGGTTTTTCGGGGGGTCTGTTTTGGTGGGAACTCCATCCCATCCGTCGGCCTAAATGGCGGCTGCATGCACGGGCCACGTTTCTTGTGTTTCCTACGTGCGGGAAACAGAAGCGGCGGACTCTTCTCCCCGCGGCACCGGCACGCCGACCCCTTCGGTTGGCTCCCCCAGCCCCAGCTCGGCGACCAGTGCTACTGCGGCAGCCAGCAGGTCAGCGAGGCAGTGGCCGATCGATCGGCGCTTTCCCCCCAACAAGTGCGGCGTGGCGAGGGCGTGCTCCTCTGGCTGCTCTGCCGGCAGAGCCCCCTCGCCCTCTGTCTCCGGGGCTGCCTCTCCCGGGGCCCTCCTCATCTGAAGACGCCTTGGTGAGTAGTTGTCACCTAGTTAACATTGCGCTACACTAGGGCTATCACCTAGCTACTATTTTAACTTCTAACGCCAGATGTAGTGTACTTCACGGAAGCACACTTGAACTTGGAGGCAACACGTTTATTACACGGTCCCAACAGTGCTACTACATAACCGTACACAAGTTAACTAGACCGCAACGGGGTAACTACATAACTGGGTCAGTCAGTAACACTCTGAATGACCCACGATGCCGAGCGAAGACCAAAGATCGAGGAGGCGTAGCATGGCGGGTTTATTCCAGAAGACAGACCATGAGTGCTCTCGGGACTTCCTTTTTATGCTCACAAGCATGGCCTCGCTCCGCCACGTCCCCTTCTGGATCTCACCAGAAGGTTCTTGACTGAACATCACGTGTCCCTCAAGCCACCCCTCGGGTCCCCCCGCTACCCTGTCCCGATCACGTGCCCTCTCGGGTTCACCCAGACTGTCACGTCCTCACTTGCCCTTCCTATGACCATCGCCAGAACTATGCTTCCTAGGGCTCGTTTCCATGGCATACCCACTCCGGTGTCAGAGAGAGGCTCAAGACATACAATTCCACTCGTGACAGTAACTGGCGCTAAACGCCATAGTAACTCCATTTACGTCACTTACAAGAACATGCCAATTTGTCACGAGTACAGCACACCGGTCTATTGGAAAACCAAGCCACAACATTTACAATCCGAGTACGATGTTTCGCAAGTAATTACAGCTAGCTTCATCAGGCGACAGGCATATTTGTGGAGCAGTCTAACTGTTTCGTTCCTAATATAGAGGCGTAGATGTGGCGACCACGCTTCTGAGTTCTTGTTAAGTCAACGTACATTATGCATGTGCATTATACGAGCCCTTTGAGCTTGTCCTTCCTGTCTATTGTATGTATTAAAATAGCCGTACCAACGGTAATCCCTATTGAAGTATGCTGCCCTTTATAGGCATGCATTTAAATAATGTATTATTTGATTATTCTCTTCCATGCAACACTATGGCGGAAGCTATACGAATGGTTAAAAAATATATATTATTTCAATTTCGATAGATTCTCTAATTAGTCTTAGCCAGTAGTAGCTAGTTTTGCACAGAACTTCAACATCAAAATCAACTGAGTGTCCTTGTTGGCACGCGTATTCTGCTACTGCTGACAGTTGAATTGCATAATGTGCGTTGACTCAGTAATCCCCCCCCACCCCCCCACTTTGCGCAAGAGCGCAAAAGCGTGGTCACCACATTATATGCCTCTATATAAGGAACAAAACAATTAGACTTCTCCACAAATATGCATGTCGCCTGATGAAGCTAGCTGTAATTACTGGCGAAACGTCGTACTAAGATTGTAAATGTTGTGGCTTGGCAACACGCCGGTGTGCTGTACTAGTGACGAATTGGCATGTTCTGTTTACGTGACAACCCTCACTAGTTGACTGTTTTGGGTGGTGGCGGGTTTTATCGCCACATTCATATATTTCTGAGATCTAACCCAAAAAAACCTCTATTATGGATGATATTGGTTGCAAAAGCCTACGTGTTAAATGTAATTAATAAGATAATACAGATTCTTAGACACATAGATGTAAAATTATTATTCTATTCAAAACGGACATGGTTATATCCCTCAAAGTTAAAAGGCAAAATGTAAATATTCAGAGAGAAAGGACGTGTTTAGTGAAAGTGTTGGCATTCGTTTTCATCAGCCTGCCCTGTAGTGGTGACGACGATTGTCCGGTCCGTAGCGAAGTGGTGACGGCATAGCCACTACCGTGGCGCATTGTTCGTGATCGTGTGGGGGTTAAACACGAGAGCAAGCAAGGGTCATCTGGATCTTTGTCGACAGGCAGAGACACAAACTTGCACTCTTGGTGCACAACAAACGACACTCCGGTGCGAATGACGACACACACACACCTGTATTTTGCAGGACGTTAAGATAAGTGTTTTGCTGTATTTTGCTTTGATGTGGCACCTCAACCTTTGTCGTGCAAGCATCTCGCGGACAAAGACCCCCGTATAGACTCAACAAACTGTTGGGGAAAGTGTTGTTAGCGATCACCTATTAAGGCCGGCACGCACATGAGGGGGTGGGTGGCCAGCACCACGCGCGGCCGCCTTTGTCCTCCTAGTGGTGATGTTTACATATCGCACCAGGTACTCGTCGACCTAGAGGAGGCCCAGGACTGAGTCAAATAATCGTCACTGGTGTAAGGCGTGAGCGAGAATCGAAATCGGGTCGCTGGGTTCGTAGCGCAGCATGCTAACCGTAGCACCACCACTCCACACTCGCCAACAAACACACACCCGCTTTGGATGATTGTAATCGGAAAACACAGTATTTATTCAGTATTTATGCTATTTATCTAGGAATGTTTTTGTATCGAGTTTCTACATGTGTAGTGTCTTGTTAAATTCCTCACACCGACACGTTGTAACAAGTCACCTGCTTACACTTTATTTCACCTGTTCTCGTGGGGTTCAGCCAACAGCCGCCCGGCAACGGCGTGAGGGTTGAGGTCCAGTTGACGGCTGCAGTGGCAGCGGCGAGATGTCTTAACTCTTCATTCACTCAACCCTCCGCTTGCGCACACTCGCCTTATATATCCCGTCTGAGTCCCCACGTGCTCCCATTTAAAGTTTTGGTTTGGCCAGCGTCCCTGGTCCTCGCTAATCCTCATCATCACCCCATCTCCCGTCTCCACGGCGCCAACCCCATGTTCCCACGCGCACCTCAGTTGCACCAGCTTAACAGCGTGCACCGCGGATATCTCTCCCCATGTTTATTAACATTCTTTTTGTTTCTAGTTTATTGGCGTACATTATAATATACTTAATTCAGATGTGATGCTAATTTTAGTTGCCATGTGCCTAGCCCTATTATTTATGGAAGGGTTAAGTACTGAAAGTCGCAGTTTTGGCTTTCACGGCACTTTACAAGAACGTAACCCCCCGCGATATTCAAGGGTCTCCTGTACTGGCAAACTGCCATCTCATTCGGTTTACAATCTATCACAACACAAAAATAACTTATTCTAAATCACCACAAATCCTCCCACTGGATTTAAAGATGATTCTTTATTTCATCATCTTGATACCGGCAACAAAGTTCCCATAGGGATGTAAAAAAATGCGTCACTAAAGGAAGCCGTAGGATTTGTATAGGAAGCCTGTACACGGTTGCTGTTGTATGCCAATGGAGATCACAGTTGAAGCATGGCAGGCACTGAGGAACTCATCAGAGAGGGAGGGTGAGCTGTTGGGATTGATGATGGTGCAGAGCTACACACATGCTGAAGACAGGCGCGAGCTGCACGTCGAGCAAGAGAGACGGATGAGGAAGTCTGCAAGGATGAAGACAGGCAAAGAGAACAGAAAGAGGAAGGGGAAAGAGATCTATGAAACTATTTTTCATTTACCAGTTAAGGCCCACTGGGCGAAATAGCTCTTTTTCAGGAGCGATCTGGTGACAAATAATAGCTCAAATAAGTGGCTTATCACGTGGAAATTTATTGCAGCCAAATAGGCTAAACGCACGTTTTTTTCTGAATGTGGAGGGAAAAACCAGAGGACCCTGGGAAAAGTCCACACAATCACGGGGCGAACTTGCAAACTCCAAATATACAGCAGGCGTCAGGGTCGGGATTCGAACCCACGTGCTCCTGTATACCAGGCGAGGTATGTAACATCTCGCCACCGTGGCACAAACGCAAGTTTGAACTTAAATTTCGATTTAAAGCTTTCGTGACTGCAGGAATTCATCTTCTTGGTTTTTT
>CM025615.2:139556-158968 GCA_014621495.2 Entosphenus tridentatus
GGTGTCAGTTTTGTACCAGTTAAAAGGGTAAAAACCTACTATTATATAAACGGCAGTTCAGATAGGGGGCGCCGCGGTGGCAAGATGTTCACTATCTCGCCTGCTTTACAGGGGCGCATGGGTTCGATCCTGACCCTGACGCCTGTATTTTTGGAGTTTGCATGTTCTCCCTGTGGTTGTGTGGAGTTTTCTCCGGGTCCTTCGGTTTTTTTCTTCCACATTTTGAATCATGCGTTTAGAGTCTTTGGCTGCTATAAATCTCCACGTGACAAGCACTTCATTGAGCTATTATTTGTGTCCAGGTCGCTCCTGAAAAAGAGGCTCAGTGGGGCTTACCTGGTAAAATAGTTTCAAATAGTTTCATAAATCTTTTTCCCTCTCCTATTCCCTCTCTTTCTGCTCTCTTTCCCGGTCTTCATCCTTGCAGACTTCCTCATTCGTCTCTCTCGCTCGAACTGCAGCTCACGCCTGTCTCCAGCATGTGTGTAGCTCTGCACCCTCATAAAGCCCAACAGCTCACCCTCTCTGATGAGTTCCTCAGTGCCTGCCATGCTTCAACTGTGATCTCCATTGGCATACAAGAGTCACCGTGTATAGGACTCGGCTTCCTGCACAGATCTGACGGCTTCCTTTAGTGACACTTTTTTGACATCTGTGGGCCCCTTTTTTACGGTATCAAGATGATGAAATGAAGAATAATCTTTACCCCCTCCGGCACTCCAGATCCCGGAACATAAGCACCCACTATGTCACGTACGGGGACATTAAATCCAGTGGGAGGATTTGTGGTGATGTAGAGTAACTTATTTGTGTATTGGTGATATATTGGACACCGAATGAGATGACAGTTTGCCGGTACAGGAGACCCTTGAATATCGCGAGGGGTTGCATCCTTGGAAAGTTCCAGGAAATTCAAAAATGTGACATTCAATACTTAACCCTTACATACATAATGGAGCTAGGTACATGGTAATCAAAAATAAACAGCATCATAATTGAAATAAGTATACTATACCGTATGCCAATAAACTAAAAACTAAATAATTTAAATAAACATGGAAACCCAGTACCCGAGTTCGATTCCTGCTCACGCCTGACACCAGTGACTATTATCTGAATCTGTCCTGGACCTCCCCTAGGTCAACTCAGCCTCAAACAAGTACCTGGTGCGATTTATAAACATCTCCACGAGGGAGACAAAGACGGCCACGCGTGGTGCTGGCCACCCACCCCCTCGTGTGCGTGCCGGCCTTCATTAGGTGCTCACTAACAGCACTTGCCCCAACAGTCTGTTGAATCAATACGGGGGAGTCTTTGTCCACGAGATGCTTGCATGGCAAAGGTTGAGGTGCCACATCAAAGCAAAATACAGCAAAACACTTCTCTTAACGTCTCGCAAAATACAGGTGTGTGTGTGTGTGTCGTCCGCACAAGAGTGTCCTTTGTTGTACACCAAGAGTCCAAGTTTGTGTCTCTGCCTGTAGACAAGGACCCTGATGACCCTTGCGTGCTCTCGTGTTTAACCCCCACACGATCACGAACAATGCGCCACGGTAGTGGCTATGCCATCACTACTTCGCTAGGGACCGGACAATCGTAGTCACCACTACAGGGTAGGCTGATGGAAACGAATACCAAAACTTTCACTAAACACGTCCCTTCTCTGTCTGAATATTTACATTTCGCCTATTAACATTGAGATATATAACCATGTCCGACAACATTTACAATTCGAGCACTACGTTTCGCCATAAATTACAACCAGCCTCATCAGGCAACAGCCAGAGATGTGGATAAATCATCCTCCTCTTTCCGTCTTAAATGGAGGGATAATTATGATGTCGTCACTTGTGAGCCAATTAGGTGTGAAGACTTGAGGGAATATATCGTATTCAAATTGTAAATGTTGTAGGTTTATTCTCCAACACACGACTGGTGTGCTGAACTAGTAACGAATTGGCACGTTTTGTTTACGTGACAAACCTTCATCATTGGCTGTGTCAGGTGGTGGCGGGTTTAACGACACATTTGTATATACGCGATCTCCCCCCACCAAAAACCTCTATTATGGATATTGGTCGAGAAAGCCGACGTGTTATAAAGTGGTGAGTGCGAGTGAACAAGTAAAAGTATTAGAAAAGCTCAATATCGGTGAGAGTGCATCTGTGGTAGGCCTACATTTGCTATGGAGTCGACTGAGGCCCATTAAAAAGAAGCGCTCCCCAGAGTGTTGCAATGATAACTGTTGCGTTATCATTCATGGCCGATGTGGCCACTTGATGCACAAATGACGCATCAACGATTTGGCGGCCACGAGTGTGGTCACCAATCCCAAGCCAGCTGCTGTCTTCACTCCTTTAAGGGAGGAATAGATGAGATCCACTCTTCATCTGAACAGACAATTGAGTGGATAACATATTTAATCTGCTGCTATTAGTACATACGAAAGAAAGAAAATCAAACGCCTGCATTTCCCAAAAAGTCATGCTCCTGAATTCCTCACCATCACTGCCTACACCGTCATCGTCAAATCATCATCATCATCATCATCAAAGGTAATAAAAACGTTCTTCATGATTTATTACTTACTTATTGTAGTAATCGTTATTAAACATCTACCATCCCCCCCTATGTTCACTCGCACCAGGAACGTAACCCAATTTTTCCCGTTGAGCACGGTTTCTGCACTCGCGAATTCTGCATTCGCGAGCGTTTTCAAGAATGTATTCCTCGCGACTGGAGAGGGTTTACTCTATAGCTTAGCGGGCTTTACATAGTAAAATAAAAAAAAGTGTACAGCTTAGTTTATAGATAGAGAAATGCCGCATTGCCAGGAGGAGACAGCGTGGCAGAGGCTTCGTATTTGAACGGGGCAGAAAGCGTGTGATTTTTTGTGTTGTTTTAACTTTATACCTTCATAAGATAATACAGACGCTTAGACACATACGTGTAAACAGCCATTCAGATAGTGAAATTCAGTTAATTTAGGTCGATTTAATAACCTAAATCGACGTAAATTATGGAGACTGAGAGAAGGGGCGTGTTTAGTGAACATGTTAGTATTTATTGTAATCAACCTGTTCTGCGGTGGTGACTACGATCGTACGGTCTGTAACGAGGTGAACCTACCCGACTGGTGACGGCCTAGCGACTACCAAGCCATTGTTCGTGATGGCGTGCGTGTCGAACACGAGATCAGCAAGGGTCAGGGTTAGTCATTCTGGTGTTGTCAGCGACACATTTACATTCTGCGGGACGTCGTTGAGAAGTTTCTTTGCTGGACTGCGCTTTAATGTGTTCAATCTGTCACCAATACAAAAACAAAGCTACTCTGCCTCACTACAAATTATCCCAGTGAATGTCATTTCCCCGTATGTGACAATCATCAACATCATCAACACCACCATCATAACCACCACCATCATCACCACAGAACCAGCCGGAGCTCACTAATCAGTCTAGGACATCATCACCATCATCATCAGTGTGTGGTGAATGAGAGTGGTGAGACTGTTTACGTGGTGATAGTGTGTGGTGAGTGTGAGTGGTTAGAGTTAGCACCTTGAGGTGAGGTGGTGTATGTGTGAAGAGGATGTCGTGTGAGTATGGTGAGACTGGAGTGTAGTGAGATGACGGAGTGTGGTGAGGCTGTGATAATGTGGGTTTGTGTGGCTCTGGTGAGTGAATGTGGTGAGGCTGTGATGATGATGTGGGTTGTGAGGCTGCGGTGAGGCTGTGGTGAGTGCGTGTGGTAAGTGAAGTATTGACGATGAGGTTGACTGGTGGCGAAATGGTCCGGGAAGCAATGTCTTCAGCATGAGTTATGCGGCTCTCCGTCTCACCAGCCTTGCTCCTGGCCTCACAAGCTGCGCCTCGGATTTCCTACGGAGCTGGCCCTCTGCTCCCTTCGTCGGCCATCCTCTACACTGCGGCTTTGGCCACAGCTGCGCCCGTGTCAGTCCATCAACAATGCAGCCTCAATTAACCTATCCTTGTTATCCAACTCAGCCACAAAAAGCCACAAAAAGCCACCAGCTAGATGCTTCAGCGAAATTAGTTTTTTTTGTGTCTTAGCAGCTTGCCAAGAATGTCTTCACATGTATCCCATATAACTGTTCTGCAATCCCCATCCTTTGCGACTTGTGCATTGTGCGATGTTGGATCTATGGGTAATAAGTCATTGTTGATTCATGATCTTGTCAGTGATAGACAGTTATTTAGTTTTTCACTGAAACCTGGCATTCACATGCTTGAGTCAAGTTGGGCTACACCATTCATCATGACCATGAACTTGCTTAAACTCAGTGGTTGATCCGGTGGCTAACATCACACTGCTCGCCCGAGACCTCGCCCGGGACCTTGCTCGTCATCCTGGGGGATACGGAGAGGCCGACCCACGTCCGTGTGTTTGCAAGGAGCGATTACTGCGATGCTGTTCTTTCGTGTGTTCCCACCCGAGTCCTGGGTGAACTTGTTCATGTTTTTGTTTTTTGTTTGTTGTGGTTGCACCCGATTCAAGAGCCGAATGGCTCACAGGGCTATACCAAATAAATGAAACTGAAAACTGAAACTCAGCTGCTAGAATCTTATCAAGAAACCCAGCCGATCCCTATGAAGTTCAGATTGAAGTTTAACATTCTCCTTTTTGAGCTACAGTATGAGGTATGAGGCTCCCCAAAGTGGACGTCGGTTACCTCACAGCCTCAGCGGGGCCTTGTGCTAGTGTGGCCACCCCGAAGGCTTCACTCTGCACCCCCCCCCCCCTCCTCGTTTAAGTCCCAGCTTCTTCGTTTTTCCTCTCCTTGAACAAAGGTTTGTTTATGTTGTGATGTGCCATCGCCTTGAATACCTTGTAGGAAGGCGCTTTATTAATATGCGTTATTAGCGTGCATGTTGAGGATGTGGTGAGACTGTGGTGAGTGAGGTGAATGAGTGAGTTATTGTGGCGAGGCTGTGGTGAATGTGGTAAGACTGTGGTGAGTGTGGTGAGACTGTGGTGAGTGAGGTGAATGAGTGAGTTATTGTGGCGAGGCTGTGGTGAATGTGGCGAGGCTGTGGTGAATGTGGAGTGAGGGCTCGCACCTCGTGGTGAGCGTCAGCATGCTGATGCCGATGTATCGTCGCTTCATCTCGTTTTTCTCTGTGAAGACGACGAGGATATCATCATCGCCATGACGACAAAAAGGGGGGGGGGGGGGGGTGGGGGGGGAAAAGAATGTGCAGGGGAGGGAAGAGAAGGGGGCGGAGTAAGGGGAGGGGGAAGTGAGGAGGGAGGGAGGAGGAGACGGAGGATCAAAGGAGGATGGGAGAAAGAGAACGAATCAGTGCCGGATTAAGCTTGTGCGAGGCCTGTAGCACATACATATTAAAACACAAATGTTTTACTTGCACAGTAATTATATTTTTTCATTTGCTATACAGGCAGATAATACGACAAAACGCTAACCTTAAACATGCAGTCGTTCATACAAGTTGAAGGCAGTATAGTACTATAGTATTAGAGCAAGTGTAGAATCACTGATAGCATGAAAGCATTTGGCGCGGGGCACTTGAATGTTCTTGGCCCATAGCATATGCTACTTTTGCTATGAAGATAATCCTGCCCTGGAAGGAAGGTAGAGGATTAGGGAGGGAGGACTCCCCACCTCTGGTCTGCCGGTGGTGCGACTCGGAGAGGAAGAGGCGAATGCGGTCAGAGGGGATCGCAAACGAGATCCCAGCAGCCACCTTGAGCGCATTGATGCCAATCACCTCGCCATCCTAGCTCATCAACACCATCATCATCATCAACATTATCACCTCCAACATCACTACCGTCATAATCAACATCATTTCCTACCATTTGGTTTTCCCGGGCCATTGGTTCAGGGAAAGCTGCGGTGGTGGCCACCATCTTTTCAACCTTCTCCCAACCAACTCGTGGACCCTCCATCAACTGCCGCCTTTCCCCTGGTCCCGTGTGGTCATTGGTCACGACCTTGCTGCCCGCTGGTCATCGTTAGCGGCTATTATGTGGCTGGGAGGTTACCTGCGTACATCAGCACGGTCCTCTCGGCGGCGTCTCCGGCTGGCTAAACCGGCTTGGTTGATCCGGTGTCGATCTGTCACTAAAACTCGTCACCTACTTCTGAAATGTAGCAACAAGTTACTCGCCTGATTTTCTGCTGGGCCTGAAATATACTTCCGCATCATCCTGACCCAAGCACCCACTCGGCTTGTCAACTGCGGGTATTAATACAACGACGGCCTTATGTACAGTACACCGTAGGTGTACAGTCGGAGAATGCATTCATCAATTGACCTGACTCATGCGAACAAACGCATCATTAATTCTCATCGCTGGTTCCCAATCTCATATACCCATCATATCGCATAGACTTCGTCATTTGCCACTCGGCAGGAATCAATGGTCTCCTCCACAAACTCTCATCCCGTCTACACCTGCCCCACATTTTGAATACCCATGACGATTAAATTATCCTTATTAAACATTCTCTGCATTAACAATACAACACTGAGTATTGATGATTTTCCTCTGGAGGGGATGACTGAGGGTGCCACGGTGTCGGGATGTTAACTACCTCGCCTGGTATACAGGAGGTAGTGGGTTCGATTCCGACACTGAGGCCTACACATATTTGGAGTTTGCATGTTCTCCCCGTGGTCGCATGGATTTTTCTTTCAATCATCCGGCTTCTCCCTCCACATTCAGAAACAGGCGTTTAGAGCATTTGGCTGCTGTAAAAAAAAATCCACGTGATAAGCTATTATTTGTGGCAAGGTTGCTTTGAAAAAGAGCTTTGTATCTCAGTGGGCCTTACCTGGTAAAGTAACATTTAGTGTAGCTATTATCTGCCTTACTTGAACGTGAAATTCATCATCAGATGTTCTCCCTTTTCTTAAATCAGTTCCTTCACGTTTCCATTTCTTTGAACGTGCTCGGCCTATAGGTTAATAATAGGGTTCTTCCCCTTTTGTCTGGCAACAAAACTGAAACTTTTTTTACAAGGTATCATGTGTGGACCAATCAGTTTCAAGGACAATGCATATATTATCAGAGTGTGTTTTTTTTGCATTTTGACCACAAGTATTGTGGTCGTTGTATGTGGTTTTGTTGCCAGACAAAAGGGGAAAAACCCTATTATTATATTTTGGTACTCGCAAAGGAGGTCTAATGACATATAGGTTCTTCCTCTTGGCAAACTCATTTCAAGCTTTTGGTATAAAACACAATTTCCTGAACATGATACACAAATTATTAGTTTCAATCAGTCTAATTTAAATCCACTTTCCACCCGGACTTCCTGTCTTACTGCAGTTTCTGACTGGCTCGCAGCAAATTTTCTTCAACTAAATAACTCGAAAACTGAAGTTCTCTTAGTTGGGCAAAATCAATTACCTCACATCAGCAATCTACCGTCGGTCTGCTTGACTCTGATCTTCATATTCGTCAACAGGCACGAAATCTGGGGTTTATTCTTGACTGTAACCTCTCCTTTTCTTCTCACATATCCTATATGTGCAAGCCCGTTTACTTTCATCTCATCTTCGTAACATTTCCCGTATCCGCAATTCTCTCCGATATGACTGCCGAAGCAATAATCCATGCATTTGTAACTTCCAGGATAGACGACTGCCATGTGTTTTTAATTTGGTCTTCCTTTGTCTCTCATCCAACGTGTGCAGTACAGCCAAAGCGCAGCTGCAAGAGTACTTCCTCATACCTGTAAGCATCATCATATTACGTACACCCATTTTACGACCCCTCCACTGGCTACCTATTCGGTCTCTAATCACCTTCAAGGATGCATTGTTTTCCAAATTCGTTGTGGACATTGGAGCGATTGGTATAAATGAGTCGTTACCTTTTTGGCACTCCATCACCGCCCCTTCTATGAAGGTTTCCTGGCTTAGTTGAGAAGTTGGGACTGTGCTCTGGGATATGTAGTAGACCTCATGGACTGATTTCTTTGTTATTGTGATAACCTTTGTTTGTGCATTTTCTTTTGGTGACAATTGTTTATTCATTTTGATTTTGCTTGGTAGTAGTAGGGTTTTCATTTACTTGGTAGTAGTGGCTGTATAAGGTAGTTGGTCCTTATATAATTAATGTACAGCGTTGTACATTAATCTTAATCTATATAAAAGGGAAATGTGTGAATATGTGTGTCTGTTCAAAATGTTTAGCATACTTCCCGACATGCAACAAATTAGAAATTTGGCATGTGGGTACTTTCCAAACTGTACATCATGCAAAAATTTAAAAAATACTTTTGTTTTTTTTGGGGGGGGGGGGGGCGCAATAATGCATATATTTTGCCGGCAAGTTAGCTGTGACGTCACATCTGTCATGTCACCCGCATGCGGAAGCGTAACGCAGTGTGCCTGCTGATGTCGTACATCCCCCCCAAACCCTCCGCGAGTAAAGTGCCCCACAAATGTGTCGAAGGCGTTCTTCGCGCAGCATTGGTTTAATATTTTAGTCGTTTACTGCCATACGCACCCTGAAAGTTGTGTGCGTCTGCAGCAAGTGCGTGTATGTGTACCTATGGACACGCGCATGTGTGTGTGGGGGAAGTGATAGTGTAGTGGTTAGCACGCTGCGCTACGAACTCGGCAACCCAAGTTTGATTCCCGCTCACGGCCACCACCGGTGACTGATTATTTGAACCGGTCCTGGGCCTCCCCTAGGTCGACTCAGCCTCACACGAGAAACTGGTGTGGGAACATCGCTACTGGGTAGACGAAGGGGCCGGGTGTGGTAAATCCAAGTCCCGGGCGAAGCCGGGTAGTAAAGCTAGTCTATTTACAGTAAAACCTTGGATTGCGATCATAATTCGTTCCGGAAACGTTTTTGTAATCCAAGGCACTCGTATATCAAAGAACTCGTATATCAGTTGTGATCACGTGACGCTCGGCAAATAAAGCGTATACACGTGTAGGACTCGTACTCGGGTTGTCTTTCCGTTCCGTTTATTCACACTTTAGAGCTCACCTCCTCATCGTCACCGCTCCGTGTCTCCCCGTTCGCTCCGTTCCACTGTCCGTCATTAACGACACTCCCTGTCTCTCCGTTCGCTCGCTCCGCTCCGCGATTCCTCTCCGTCTCTCCCAAGGTCCGTATACTCCACTGCTACCCTACTCTAGACCCTACAGATGCATGGCTACGACTGCTACTGCACACCGTGTTCTCTCTATCTACTGCTACCGTACTCTCTGCTCTCTCTACCACTGTTACCGTACTCTCTGCTCTCTCTATCACCGTTACCGTACTCTCTACTCTCTCTATCACTGTTGCCGTACTCTCTGCTCTATCACCGTTACCGTACTCTCTGCTCTATCTATCACTGTTACCGTACTCTGCTCTATCTATCACTGTTACCGTACTCTCTGCTCTCTCTATCACCGTTACCGTACTCTCTACTTTCTCTATCACTGTTACCGTACTCTCTGCTCTCTCTATCACTGTTACCGTACTCTCTGCTCTATCTATCACCGTTACCCCTATTGTATCTCCCTACTTACTCCTGCTCCTCTCTTCCCCGGGCACCATCACTCCAGCTCCAACCAAGACTGCCGTCTCTCTGTTACGCTGTGCCCTTTATCCCCGCACCAATTAGTCCCAATCAATTATCTCACCCCCCGCTTACCACTCGCCCCCAGGCCCCCCAGCCTCACGTGACTTTGTTATTCCCGCCGGAGCGGCGCCAGTCATTAAGCACTTACCCTCTTAACCAATCACTGGCCTGTGTCCCCCGGTTACCCCTAACACCTGTCGCGCCTCTTAACGGCGTCTCTCTCACGCCCAACAACAACCCCGTCCTCAGATACCCCCCACTGTACACTGCTCGCTTGCATAGCAACAGCACAAGAGAACGCGTGGCGCGCCATATTTCAAGTCCTACACACGTACTACTCGTATTGCAAGACCTCGCTCGTTTATCAAATTAATATTTACTGAAAATTTTTGCTCGTCTTGCAAAACACTCGCAGACCAAGTTATTCGCAATCCAAGGTTTTACTGTATATAAAAGGGAAATTTGTGAATTATATGTGTCTGTTCGAAATGTTTAGCATACTTCCCAACATGCAACAAACTTGAAATTTGGCATGTGGGTAGCTTCCAGACTGTACACGATGCAAAATGTATAAAAATAGACTTTTGTATTGGGGGGGGGGGGCGCAATAATGCATATATTTTGCACTGCAAGTGAGCGGTGACGTCCATCTGTGATGTCACATCTGTGATGTCACATCTGTGATGTCACATCTGTGATGTCACATCTGTGATGTCACCCGCATGCGGCAGCGTTATGCAGTGTGCCTGCTGACGTCCGCATTCTCCGCGTAGGCCGTGTATCCCGCACAAATGCGTGGCATAGCTGTCTCGATTTTCTAAGTCAACGCGACAATTTTCAGCTCGCTCTTAAATATAAATCAGAAAATACATATGTTTGTGTGAAGCAGCAAAAACTCTCGACCACTGAGCTCTGACGTCATGAAATTTGCACAGCTTATGCCGTCTGGAATTTCTAAGGGAACGCGACAATTTTCAGCTCCCCACGTCATTCCCTTCCCGAGTTGCCTAAATCGACCTTGCGTATAAGTGGGTTAGGGTTGAATTTCCTTCAGTGAAAAACATCCGATTTAGTTCCATTGATTTGTTTCGGCTTTTTTCTTTATTGCAAGCATCAATGTTTTCAGGGTTTTTCAGTGAAATATAAGGGAATATGAAATTAATCCAAGACAAGAATCCAAGTCCCGGGCGAAGCCGGGTAGTAAAACTAGTTATTTATAAAATGAAAGTATGTTTATTATTATCACTACCATCACTAAAACTAACGTGAACATCATCATGTTTATTACATCATCACGCAGGCTGCCTCATCATCGTCGTCGTGGTCGCACTGTGTTTGACAGCCGGTGCCCCAGAGTAGGGTCAGGGTCATGTGACATCACTCACCAGGTTGACGAGCGGCCCTCCAGAATTACCGTACTGCAACGACATCACCAACATCATCATCACCATCGACACCAGCATCACTGGCATCACCATCATTAAAAATCATCACCAACATCACTGGAAACACTATCAATATCACCAACATCATCACCACTGTCAAATCTGAGTTTTTGGGCAAGAGTGAGAGTATGTGAATACATGTGAGAGTGTGTTTGAGAGAGTGCTAGAGTGTGTGTTAGCGTGTGTGAGAGTGAGTGTGAGAGAGTGCGTGAGAGTGTGAGAGTGTGTGACAATGAGAGAGTATGGGTGAGAGAGTGCGTGAGAGTGAATGTGAGAGTGCGTGTGAGAGTGCGTGTGAGAGTGTGCGTGTGTACGGGAGTGATAGTATAGCGGTTAGCGCGCTGTGCTAGGAACCTGGCGACCCGAGTTCGATTCCCGCTCATGGCCGACACCAGTGACGATAATTAATCTAAACCGGTCATGGGCCTCCGCTAGATCGACTCAGCCTCAAATTAGTACCTGGTGTGATGCATAAATATTGCCACTAGGGAGACAAAGGCGGCCGGGCGTGGTGTTGGCCACCCACCCCCTTGTGTGCCGTTCTGGCCTTCATAGGTGTTCGCTAACAGCACTTGCCCCAACAGTCTGTTTAGGCTATACGGGGGGTCTTTGTGAGTGTGTGAGAGTGAGTGTGGTCTGGCAAAACAACCGCCTACCTCGTTGGTGCCAGACGGTAACACTGTGGTGAGCAGTGCCATGGCAGAAGGGCAAATTTCGATTGGCCATTCCCCTCATGGCCAAAGGGGGTTATGGACGGGTGCGAGGGGCTGGTAACCCCTCCACCTTCAATCAAAGTACCACTAAATTATGGTAAAAACATGTACTTAAGGCCCCAGGGTAACAGGCGTCGATTACGTCTCTTGACCAAACCCCATTTGGCAGAGCCAGGAGATTGAATCCTTACCCACGGGGTTCCTCCAGAAACAGCCAAAAGCCACTGCAGGTGGCCACATGGAATGTTCGAATGCTCACTGCAGAGGAGAGGCTGCCACTCCTCAGTCAGAAGCTGGACCAGTACAGCCTGGATCGCTGTGGTATTCAGGGGGTACGGTGGACCGGCTCTGGCTCCTACCACCATGAGGGGTCGACAGTCCTCGACTCGGGGCAGGAGACTGCCAAACAACAGGGAGTGGCTCATCTTCTGAACAAAAGAAGGAAGGGGGCATGGAAGCGTGGCGGTGTGGAAAGCTGTAAGCCCCAGAGGCAAGGAGTGGTGGTCGTGGTTACTTATGCCCCCACCAAATACGAACATCAGTGGAGGGATGCAGGCAAGGCCGATGAGTCAGATGCCTTCTATGACCTGTCACAGGTGCTAGCTAAAGTGACCCCTTGGGATAGAGTCATCTTGTTGGGTGACTTTAATGCCCGAGTTGGTCATGATGCTAACACCTGGTCTGGAGTGATTGGAAGGCATGGGCCAGATCAGCTCAATCACAACGGTAGGAAGCTGATAGATTTATGTGCAGCCCATGGGCTTGTAATTACCAACATGCTGTTCTGAGATGATCTCCAAAGCAAAATTCTGAGGGAGAGTGGTGTTTGTGTGTATACTCTCCTATATAACATCACAACAGTCTGGCCAACTGGACGGGTTCTGCTGGATTGGAAGGTTGTCCCTCTCTTTAAGAAGGAGGACCGCACAGCCTGTAACAACTATTGGGGCATCTCTCTCCTGAGTATGCCCGGGAAAGGTTCTGGCAAGGATTATTCAACATCGCCTTGCCAGGCACGCTTAGGAGAGGCTTGCAGAGCCCCAATGTGGTTTTAAGAAAGGGCGCTCCTGCACAGATGACATATTTTCTGTCTGTCTGCTACAGCAGAGGTATAGGGAATTCCAACAGGACCTACAAAAAAAAGCTCTATTATGGAGGACCTACATCTCTGCTTTATTAACCTGATCAAGGCCTATGCTACCATGAATAGGCCTGGGCCCTGGGTTGTTCTTCATGCTTTCGGAGTCCCTAACTCTCTGCTCACAAATCATTAAGGACCTTCATGATGGTGGGCAGGCCCGGATAAAACTATATTGGCAGGGGTCGGAGCCATTCCCTGTTCACCTTGGGGTGTGACAGGGATGTCCTCTGGCTCCCAGATAATTAAACTTTTTTCTTACCACTTAGTTTGTGAAGCCTTCTCTGGCTGTACCGGAGGAATCTCTGTCTGATACAAATATAATGGGAGGCTGATTGATGCCCTGGTGCGGTCAAGGGATGGCACCCTATTGGTCAACCATGTTATGTATGCTGATCGGGTCATTGCTGCTCACTTAGAGGAGTTGGAAGTGCTGCTGCTCAATCTGGAATGTGCCACTATGAGGTGGGGCCTTACCATTAGCCCCACAAAAACGAAGCACCTGCCTGGGTATTCTGTGCCATCAAACACTCCACTCCTTCAACTCCCCATTGGTGATGGGGCAGTTGTGAGTGGGGAGTTTTCCATACCTGGGCAGTGTGCTTATGACCAGCTCTGGTTTGATAGCAGAGGTCTCACTTTGAATCAGTCGAGCGGCATTTGCTTTTCATCGGATGCGTAATACTGTGTGGAAGCTTCCTGGTCTGCCGCTCTACACGAAGCTTCAGGTCTTCTTGGTCACGGTCATGCCCTCCCTTATCTATGCTTGTGAAACGTGGACCCCCCTAAAGGAACATCTTCGCAAGTTATAAACATTTAGGCTGGCCTGCCTACAATCCATCTTGGGTTTAACCAGGCTGGATTGTGTGAGGAGGTCACAAATCCTTGAAAGATCTGGACAAAGTCCCATCGGTGAGCTCCTCCGGCAGGCAAGGCTGCATTGGCTGGGTTATGTAGCCCGCATTCCCAGCCACCACATGCCTAAATAGCTTTTTTCAGCTGGATAAAAGGGGCTAAACGGGCGTGGCACGGGCTAGAGAAGAGATGGGGTGATGTGGTATAAGAGGATGTGGAGCTGAGTGCACTTGCTGATTACTGGTACTAGCAGTGTAAAGATCGATCTCTGTGGAGGAGGCTCGTGAAGGACGCTATTGGGCAGTTGCTGGCAGTTGCCCTCCAACAACAACAGAGGAGCGATGCTCACGACAATGAGTGGAGCGCCGGGTGGCTAAAACACAGCAAGTTGGCACATTAGGGGGCACAGGTGGTGCATCGGCCCATCATCTCAGTCAGCCAATCCATGGCACCTGGGTCTGTCCCGTGACTTCCTGCCAGCATGCGTTCGATACTTCACGTGGCCATAAAGTACACCTAGTGCGAATAGCGTTTGTTGTTGTGAGAGTTGGAGTGAGAGAGTATGAGAGTGTGTGAAAGTATCACGGTGTGGTGTTTGGTGTGTTTTGAGATCCAGGGTGGTTAGTATCACAGTGAGGTGTTGTGCGCATTGTGTTGTGGTGCAGTGTGGTGATTATCGCCGTACCATAGGTGCAATAAGTATCACGGTGTGGTGTCACGTTGTGGCGAGTATTTCGGTGTGGTGTCACGGTGTGTTGCGGTGAGTGCCGTGGTGTGGCGCGCACGTTGATGATGGCGTCGGTCTGGATGTAGTCGAGGTCGGAGTCCTGTAGGCCCAGCTCACGGCCCCCACGCTGCGCAGTGCTCACAATCCCGGTGGTCACGGTGTTCTGCAGAGCGAAGGGGCTGCCGATGGCTACCACAAACTCGCCAGGCCGCAGCTCGCTCGAGCGGCCCAGCTGCAGGACGGCCAGCGGGTGCTGCACAAATGCACGCCCACACACACAGTGTCACGGACGTACACACCTTCACACACGCATATGCAGTCACGCATGCACAGTCATGCACATGTGAGCATGCAGTCACGCACACACACGCACGCAGCCACACGCAGTCACGCATGTACAACAACAACCGCCACGAAGTGATGATGACGTCACCGTGGCACTTGTGCCAGGCTAAGTGCACTTTAAGGCCACGTGAAGTGTCGAACGCCCACTGGCTGGAGGTCACGAGACAGACCAAGGTGCCATAGGTTGACTGACTAAGATCTTCGGTGGGGGCATAAGTAACCACCACCACCACTCCTCGCCTCTGGTTGATGGGAAGGCGAGCCCACAGTAGACGGGGGCTGACAGCTTCCCACACCGCCACACTACCACGCCCCCTTCATTATTTTATTCTGAAGAAGAGCCACTCCCTGTTGATTGGCAGTCTCCTGCTCCGACTAGAGGACTGTCCACCCCTCAGTGACTGGAGCCAGAGCCAGTCCTCCGGACCGCCTGAATGCCATAGAGATCCAGACAGTACCGGTCCATCTCACGACAGGGGAGTGGCAGCCTCTCCTCCGCAATGAGCGTTTGAACATTCCACGTGGCCACTCGCAGTGGCTTTTTGTTGTTTCTGGAGGAACCCCGAGGGTAAGGATTCAGTCTCCTGCGTCTGCCAATTGGGGTTTAGCCAGGAGATGTCATAGACGCCTGTCTCCCCTGGACCTCCGGCAAAAGCTTTGTTGTATATTTTGCACTGAGAGTTGAATTGAAAGTGGAGGAGTTACCAGCCCCTCGCACACATCCAGAGCCCCCATTTGGCCGCTGTAGTGGCTACAAGCGCCATGTGGGGAATAGTCGATTTTGGAATTGGCCTTAACTGCATGCCATTCCTCACATCCACCACAGCGTTACCGTCCGGCACCATCGAGGAGGTATGATGTTTTTGCATGCACAGCCATGTGCACACAAATGCAGCCACAGCAACAACCGCCATTCGCCACGAAGTGGTGGTGACATCACCATTGTGTTTGTGCCAGGCTATGTCCAGTCATACACACAAGCACAAGCAGTCATCCAAAAAACGTGTGATGCGAGAGGCAAAAAACGTGACAAGCCACCAGCAGGTGTCTTGCAGGGAAATTCGACCGCAAATCGCTGTTCCCATGCCGAATGTTCAACCTAAGGCTGAGAATTAAAGATGGCCACCAAGATGACTACCATAACCTGTTGTGATTTTTTCCAGTTCCAGAGCAGCTTCTATTGCCATTTCAAAACTTTGTACAGGATGTTTGAGGTCTCGAAATTCAATGGAATATTTTTTAATGTGCAGGAATTATCCGAAATATATGTGAGAACATTTTTTTGAAATGTTGTCACATGATTTTTATTACACGTGAAAAATAGTGTTTGAGGGTAAAACACCAATCTACGGTACTGCATCAAATGTACTGCTACAAACCTGTTTTCCTACAAATTACGTGATTCCTTTCAATTCTAAATACGACAAAAATTGGACATTTTACACATCTAACAAGAGCACATGGTTGTACACGGCCATTGCACTTTTTTTTGCACATACGGTTCCTGCTTCACGTCCACGTCAATGCAGGCAACGGCATTTACGGGGGGTCAATTTTTCCTACAGCGCCGGGTTTTCACCCCGAGCCACGTGTAGCATGAAGCTCCCATGGGGACTGCTTTGTCGTGCGAACGCATGATTTGCTGTGACGGTGCATCACTCGCTGGGGACAGAGATTATATTTGTTTGTTGTTTTGGTGAATGGAGAGTAGTGGACAGAGTCGATGCTGGTGCCTGTGGTCCGACCGCCTAAAGCTACACCACAAACTCGTCTGCAGCAGGTGTTGCATTGTCAGTGAAGTAACCTTGCCCATTTCGGAATCTCTCCCACCCTGCATGCTTGCTGAGTGCATCACACCTTGCGGGGATGCAGATGGTGGGTTTGTGTAGTGTGTGGTGTATGAGTGTATGAGTGGGGAGCGGTAGTGTAGCAGTTCACCCGCTGCGCTACGAACCCGGTTACCCGAGTTAGATTCGCGCTCACGGACAACACCGGTGACGATTATCTGAACCAGTTCTGGGCCTCCCTTAGGTCGACTCTGCCTGAAATAAGCACCGGGTGCGTTGTATAAACATCACCACTGGGGAGACAAAGGCGGCCTGGCGTGGTGTTGGCCACCCACACCCTCGTGTGCCGTGCCAGCCCTCAGAGATACTCGCTAACAGCACTTGCCCGGGAGACAAGGCTGTGATGGCCAGATCATGTAGGATGTGGAGCTAAGTGGACTTGCCCAAGACTGGGCATTTGGAGACAGTCGCCCTCCAGCAACATCAGAGGGCATAGGAGAGACGCTCACAACGAGGAGAGCACCAGTCAGCTCAAACGCAGCGAGTGGGGGCACAGGTGGTGCATCTGGCAGTCATCTCGGTCAGTCAACTCATGGCACCTGGGTGTGTTCCGCGATCTCCTGTGAGCGAGTCTTCGACACTTCACGTGGCCACAAGATTCAACTATCCTGGCACAATCGCCATGGGGGCATCACGGCCACGGCCGTTGTTGTGGTTCTTGTGTGGGTGAGTGAGTTAGCGAGCACGTCACACCTGCGGGTGGATGCGGATCGTCGCGATGTCCACCTTAGTGTCCACGTCCGTGACCTCGGCCTCGTACGAGCGGCCCCCACGCAGCGTCACCATGACGACGCGCGTGGCACCCCCGCCCCCCACCACGTGCGCGTTGGTGACGATGAGCCCCTCGTCCGAGACGAGGAACCCCGAGCCGCTCGACACGGGGGCCGCGCGCGCGTACGTGGACGGGCTGCGTCGCACCCCAGCGCACCACCATACAGCACCATCACGCGTCACGCCACACTCACACACCTACCCTGGTGTGTATCTCGATCAAGGCCGTAATCATAATATATATTGGGGGGGGACACATCCCCCCCCAATATTCAAATATGCTCATAATGTCCCCCCCAATATATTGCTATAAAATAGATTTCTGTTTATATGATTGTGGTTATGGTTGTACTTTATTAATCCCCAATCTCTGCCATTACATATGTAGTAGAGTTAACTGCTCGATGTTCACAGGTTGGGAGAGCAGATCATGAACAAGGGTTCCCGCTCAAACTAACGGTCAGGGTCTCACAAGCTGTGAGAGCTGACCATAAACAAGGTTTTCCCGCGCGACCAAACGGTCAGGGTCAGAGAAGGTGAATTGGGATCCAAAAGCAGATTGGGAACGACCAATCACAGGGTTCCACAAGGTGGCCGGGGATTGGACAACCCGGCCACGAACGAGTATAAAGCCAGAGCGCTGAGAGCTCCAAGGGGAGTTCGGCAACACGAAGACCCAGGACGGCGGAAGAAGCTTAGGACCCTGGACCAAGCCCTCCAGCCCTTATAAGGGCTAGGGTTCAGTGTAACCAGTGGTCGGGGAGATATCCCCTAGGACCCGTCAGAGAGGACACTCAGAGAACGGGATATTTAGTAGCCTGTAGGGAGCGGAGGCTTGTACCTTCTGAGGGGAACGGGTGAGGGGACCGTATACCCCTCAGTGTGATAGGGACAGTGTTAAGAAGACAATAAAGGTGTGTGCTACAAGACGTTGAAGAGTCCGTCTGTACAACACTACACATACAATGAATCAAGAAAAGGTAAAAAAAAGAAAAAAACAGAGCAATGTAATACAATACACTATTAGACATTATTGTAAAAAATATATATTTTAAATATTTTAGGCAGGAAATGTCAGGAAATTAGTTTTAAAATTTAGATGTTTTTTTCTGGGGGGGGGGGGGACCCCAGACCCCCTGGAAGATTTGGTCCCCCCCAATGTTGACTCCATGGCTATGGCCTTGATTTCGATGTACACACACACACACACCTGTTTCTTACACGCACACAGACCTCTGTTAAAGACAAAGGTCCACCGTGCAGCCTACACAGGCTGTGGGGGCAAGTGCTGTTAGCGAAGGCCAGCATGGCACACGAGGGAGTGGATGGCCAAACAGCACGCCAGACTGCCTTGATCTGATGTTTACACACCGCACCAGGTACTCAATTAAAGGTCGATTCGATCTAGGGGAGGCCCAGGATTAGTTCAGATATTCGCCAGCAATGTTGGCCAGGAGCGGGAATCAGTGCGCTAATAACTGCACACGCACATCACACACGGATACACCCCTCTCACACACCACATACACAAACCTTCAAATGCACCCACACGCCTCCCCACCACACGTCTCTCCATCACACGCCTCTCCACCACACGCCTCTCACACATACATTTCTTACTTTCTCACAAATGTGCCAAATTGCTGAATTTTAATCGCCCGGCGCTACGATCGTTGTTGTCAGCGTCGCTCCTCCACTGTCTATTGTTGTTGGAGGGCGACTGCCTCCAAATTCTCGGAACATCATTCACGACGCTCCTTCAGAGAGGCCGTTGTTGTTGGAGGCAGTCTCCTCCACTGAGGCCGATCTTGACACCGCTGGTACCAGTCATCGGCAAGTCCACTCAGCTCCACGTCCTCCTGTACCACATCACTCCATCTCTTCTCTAGTCCGTGCCGCGCCCGTTTAGCCCCCTCGATCCGGCCGAACAAAAGCTGTTTAGGCATGCGGTGGCTGGGCATGCGGGCTACATGACCCAGCCAACGCAGCCTTG
>CM025615.2:213968-238746 GCA_014621495.2 Entosphenus tridentatus
CTGAGTGAGTGACTGGGTGAGTGACTAAGCTGCTGAGTGAGTGACTGGGTGAGTGACTATGCTGCTGACTGAGTGAGTGACTGGGTGAGTGACTGAGTGAGTGACTAAGCTGCTGAGTGAGTGACTGGGAGAGTGACTAAGCTGCTGAGTGAGTGACTGGGTGAGTGACGAAGCTGCTGAGTGAGTGACTGAGTGAGTGACTAAGCTGCTGAGTGAGTGACTGGGTGAGTGACTAAGCTACTGAGTAAGTGACTGTGTGATTGACTAATCTGCAGTATAAGTTAGTGGGTGAGTGTTAGGGAGTGCGTGTATTAGTGTGACTGTTAGCCACTGTTAGTGGGTGGGTGAATGAGAGTGTTAGTGAGTGTGTATATTACCGTGAGTGTTAATGTGTGTACTCTTAATAGTGTGAGTGTTAGTGAATGTTTGTATTAGTGTGAGTCTTCGTGATTGTATTGGGGTGAGCGACGGTAACGCTGTGGTGAGCAGTGCCATGGGGGGAGGACCAATTCTAAATTGGCCCTTCCCCTCGTGGCAATTGCCCACGTGTAATGTTCGAACGCTCACTGCGGAGGAGAGGCTGCCACTCCTTTGTCAGGAGCTGGACCGGTACCGCTTGGATCTCTACGGTATTCAAGAGGCCCAGTGGACTGGTTATGGCTCCAGTCACCATGAGGGATGGAACGTCCTCTACTCGAGGCAGGTGGCTGCCAAACTACAGGGGATATCTCTTCTTTTGTACAAAAGAACGAACAGGGCGTGGGAGCGTGGCAGTAAGGTGTGTGGGAAGCTGTGGGCTGGCCTTCCCATCAATCCGAGGCGAGGAGTAATGGTGTTGGCTACTTATGCCCCCACCGAAGATGAACATAAGTGATGGGATGCAGGGAAGGCCGATGAGTTACGTGCTTTCTATGACCTGTCACACGTGCTAGCTACAGTGGCCCCTCAGTATAGCGTCATTCTGTTGGGTGACTTTAATGCCTGAGTCGGTCATGATGCTGGTACCTGGGCTGGAGTGATTGGAAGGCATGGGCCAGATGAGCTCAATAACAGTAGGAGGCTGTTAGACTTCTGTACAGCCCATGAGCTTGTAGTTACCAACACGCTGTTCCAGCATCGGCGCATCTACACAACTTCACGGATGCATGCCGGGTCCAAGTGTTGAGGGTTTCCCACGGACGCACTCGGAGACGGAGGTAAGTTATGGGCTTTCGCCAAGGGTTTATTAAAGACTTCACAAATATACACAAGGGTACACAACTCCCAGGGGCTAGGGGTCCTACACTGAGTCCTGGTCCCTGCCCGGCTAGCTCTGGTCTCTCTCTCGTGTCGGATCGGGGACTCTGCCGACTCCACCGACCGGAGAGAGAAGCACCTCTACCGGCTACCACTGGCTTCTCCCCAGACTCACTACTCGATCCCTCTCTACCCCTGGCTCCCTCTTCATCCTTCGTACTCTACCCGTTCCCACAGTGACCCCGCTTTTGTTACGGGGTCTCCCTTAAGTACTCTAGATGTGACGTCATCGCACTGAACGGCACACATGACGTCACGTTCCCATTTTACTCCTCTACACAAGAACTGGACTTTATAGTGATGAAACAATGGATACGGGCCCATGTCCTTGATATTTGGACCTACTTTGGAGCTGATCTGGCCACTGAAGATGCGCCTACCATTATTTCACTCCAGTGATGGGTGTATATCTAGAACTCCATACAAACCTGCAGTGGCCTGGTCTCAGTTAGCTGATGAAAGTAGCAAGCGAGAATTTCATCATCACTTGCAGCTGGGGTTGGCATCGTCAAACCCTCCTCCTGATGCCAAGGGGAAATGGGCGAGGTTTAGGACTGTGGCTCATGCAGCTGCAATGGCTGCTTTGGGTACACAGTGAAAACCTCCCCAGAAGCCCTGGCTGATAGAAGTGTTCTGGATGGCTGAGAAAAAGTGACAGGCCCACTCCCACCATCGACAGCATCCCACGTCGGAGAATGAGGAGGCTTACTGCAGCCGTCGCTCAGATCTTTACTTAAAGCTTTCGTGGCTGCAGGAATTCATATTCTTTTGGTCTTTCAGTAAAGTCACGTAGATTGGTTCAAAGAAAATAACAAAAAAATTACAAAAACTACGTTTTAATCACAAAACAAGCGATCGCTTGTGTTGTGATTGAAACGTCGTAGTTTTTATTTTTATTTTATTTTTTATTTGAACCTATCTACGTGACTTTACCGAAAGACCAAAAGAATACTCTTTAACTCCAACAGAAAAGTAACTTGTAGCACCACACCTATCACCATCATTAGGGGGAAGAAAGTTTATCCAATCTCCGTCCCCCAAGAACAGGTTTGCAGATGTTCTAAACATTTATGTGAGGTCTTGGGAGAGGGGAAATTTCTCAGCCTAGAAAACATCATGGTAAAAAGTGGGGATCACCCTGCTGCAACTGTTGTGCCTCAAATATTGTAAGTAGTCACCTCCTGTAACTGGCTGGCTGAAGTGCCATCTGTTGAGGAAGTACAGAAGTCGTTTCAGAGTCTATGACCAGGAAAGTGCCGGGCAGAGATGATCTCCCAAGTTAAATGCTGAGGGAGGGTGGCGTTTGTCCGCAGACTGCCCTATATGACATCATAATAACATCCTGGACCACTGGACGGGTTCCGCTGGATTTGAAGGATACCCTAATAGTCCTCCTCTTCAATAAGGTGGACCGCACAGACTGTAACAACTACAGGGGCATCTAACTCCTCAGTGTACCGGGAAAGGTCCTAGCAAGGATTATATTTTATACCGAAAGGACCAAAGAGTAAGGATTATACAACATCGCCTTGCCAGGCAGGCTGAGGAGAGGCTTGCGGAGCCCCAGTGTGGTTCAGGCCAGGGCAGTCCTGCACAGATGCTATATGGTACAGCAGAGGTGTAGGGAATTCAAACAAGACCTACATCTCTGCTTTATTGACCTGGTCAAGGCCTATGACACCATCAGTAGGCCTGGGCTCTGGGTTGTTTTTCGTGCTTTCCGAGTCCCTGACTCACAATCATTAAGGACCTTCATGATGGTGGGCAGGCCCTGGTAAAACTACGTGGCTGGGAGTCGGAGCCATTCCCTGTTCACCTTGGGGTGCCACAAGGATGTCCTCTGGCTCCCACATGATTTAACATATTTTTCTATCATGTAGTTCATGAAGCCTTCTATGGCTGTACCAGAGGAATCTCCATCAAGTACAGATACAATGGGAGGCTGATCAATGCCATGTTACGTATGGTGATGATCTGGTAATTGCTGCTCACTCAGAGGAGGAGTTGGAGGTGCTGCTGCTGAACCTGGAGCATGCCACTAAAAGGTGGGGCCTTACCATCAGCCCCACCAAAACAAAACACCTCCCTGGGTATTTTGTGCCATCAAACACCCCACCCCCTCAACTCCCCATTTGTGATGGGACAGTTGTGTAGAGAGTGGATCAATCGAGTAGCATTTTCTTTTCTTGGGCTGCATAACGCTGTGTGGAAGCTACCTGGTCTGTCGCTCCACACGAAGCATCGGGTCTTCTTGGCCACGGTCATGCCCTCCCTTTTCTCTGCTGACAAACATTTTCACTGGTCAGGAATATTTAGGATGGCCTGCCTACGATTCATCCTTTGGTTTGCCCAGGCTAGATTGTGTGAAGAGCTCACAAATCCTTGAAAGTTCTGGACAAAGTCCCATCAGTGAGCTCCTCCGGCAGGCAAGGCTGCGTTGGCTGAGTCATGTAGCCTGCATGCCCAGCCACCGCATGCCTAAACGGCTTTTGTTTGGTCGGATAGAGGGGACTAAACAGTTGCGACACCGGGTAGAGAAGAGATGGAGTGATGTGGTATAAGAAGATGTGGAGCTAATTGGACTTGCTGACGACGAGTACCAGCGGTGTCAAGATCGGCCTCTGTGGAGGCTCGTGAAGGACGCTACTGGACAGTTGGAGGCAGTTAGCACAGTAGGGGGTACAGCTGGTGTATCTACCAGTCATGTGAGTCTGCCAACCCATGGCACCTGGGTCTCTCCCGAGACCTCCTGTCAGCAAGCCTTTGATAGTTCACGTGTCCTCAAATTGCACCTGGCCTGGCACAGGCGCCGTGTTGACGTCAATATCACTTAGTGGGGAATGGCGGGTATTGGTATTGCTATCAGTGTGAGTGTGTGTGTATTAGTGAGTGTTAGTGTGTGAATGCATTGGTGTGAGTGTGAGTGAGTGTTATTGAGTGTGTGGATTAGTGTGTGTCTTAGTGAGTGCATGTATGAGTAAGTATGTGTATTACTGAGTGTTCGTGAGTGTGTATTCGTGAGTGAGTGTATTAATGTGTGTATTTGTGAGTGTTATTGAGTGCATTGGTGTGAGTAAGTTGGTGATGACCTAGGTAGCGACCCCCAACAGGGGAACGAGGAGGAGGAGGAGGGGGGGTAGCCACGTGACCGGTCCCGCACGGGGAGGGCCGTGCCCCCCAGATTTCTCATTGCAGCGGTCGCCGTGGCAGCAGTGGACGCGCACCCCCGCGGGGGGGGCTGACTCGGCAGCGCGGCAGAGCACGCGCATGGAGCACATCTTCATTACACCTCCTGCACTCCGCACAGCAGTGTCACACCACACGGCACTGTCACACCCCACGGCAGTGTCACACCCCACACAGCACGCGGTGTCACACTACACATCACGTGGTCTCACACCCCACGGCACTGTCACACCACATGTTACGCAGTATCACACTACACATCACGCGGGGTCACACCAAACGGAAGTGTCACACCACACAGTGTCACAACAACAACCGCCATTCGCCACTAAGCGGTGAAGTCACCACGGCGCTTGTGCCAGGCTATGTGCACCTTGAGGCTACCACGTGAAGTGTCGAACGTCCGCTGGCAGGAGGTCACGGGGCAGACCCCAGTGCCACGGGTCGACTGACTGAGATGAGTGGCCGATGCGCCACCTGTGCCTCCTACTGTGCCAACTTGCCATGCTTTAACCACCCGGTGCTCTGCTCGTTGTTGTGAGCATCGCTCCTCTGCCCTCCGTTGTTGTTGGAGGGCGACTGTCTCCAACTGACCAGTAGCGTCTTCACGAGCCTCCTACAGAGAGGCCGATCTTGGCACCGCTGGTTCCAGTCATCGGCAAGTCCACTTAGCTCCACATCCTCCTATATCACATCACTCCATCTCTTCTCCAGCACATTCCGTGCCTGTTGAGCCCCCTCTATCCGGCCGAACAGAAGCTGTTTAGGCATGTGGTGGCTAGGCATGCAGGCTACATGGCTCAGCCAACGCAGCCTTGCCTACCGGAGGAGCACACCGATGGGACTTTGCCCAAATCTTTAAATGATTTGCGAGTTCCTCACACAATCCAGCCTGGTTAAACCCAAAATGGATCATAAGCAGGCCAGCCTAAATGTTTATAACCAGCGAAGGTGTTCCATTAGGGGGGGTCCACGTTTCACAAGCGTAGAGAAGGGAGGGCATGACTGTGGCCGAGAAGACCCGAAGCTTAGTGTGGAGTGACAGACCAGGTAGCTTCAAAACAGCGTTATGCAACCGATGAAAAGATAATGCTGCTCGACTGATTCGGAGTGTGACCTCTGCTGTCAAACCGGAACCAGTCATGAGCACACTGCCCAGGTATGGGAAACTCTCCACTCTCTCCACAACTGCCCCATCACCAATTGGGAGTTGTGGGGTGGAGTGTCCTATGGTAAAAATACCCAGGCAGGTGCTTAGTTTTGGTGGGGCTGATGGTAAGGCCCCACCTATTAGTGGCACGCTCCTGGTTCAGCAGCAGCGCCTCCAACTCCTCCTCTGAGTGAGCAGCAATTACCAGATCATCGGCATACATAACATGGTTGACCAATAGGGAGCCATCCCTTGACCGCACCGGGGCATCGATCAGCCTCCCATTGTATCTGTTTAGTGGCTAACTTGTAGACAATAAGACTTGGAGGCACTTTTTTAGTAACAAGTACCATCGGGGTTAACCCACTTAATATTTAGTCTGTCTATTATTGGCGACGCCACTCAGCCAGGACAGTTGGTAGGCTGAATGACTAGCGGCACCCCGAGATGGTAGAGACGGAGACGAGGACGAGAAGAATGGTGAAGATGACGACAAGAATGGTGACGAAGGACTTCAGCAGCACGACAAGGATCCCACTCCAACAACAGCCCCGAGGTCCCCCACAGGGGCCCCTCTTACACTCTCTGCGTGGCCTCGCTCCGCCCCAGGCCACGCCCCCTTTCTGGAACCTACTAGCGGGTTCCTGGTGTGCCCCTTCTGTGACGTGTCCCCTAGATCCCCCTCTCGTGTATATCCTTGTCTGCTGACGTCAGGACTGCTGTATGCCGCAGATCTCTTTTTCTGCCAGCAGCCAGCGCTATGCCACTACACCTGTAACAGATGGAAATTCCTCCGGTACAGCAATCAAAGGCTTCACGAACTACGTGGTCAAAATAGATGTTAAGTAATGTGGGAGCCAGACGACATCCCTGTCGCACCCCAAGGTTAACAGGGAATGGCTCCCACTCCCGGCCACATAG
The DNA here is from genome assembly GCA_014621495.2 of Entosphenus tridentatus. Classification (NCBI taxonomy): domain Eukaryota; kingdom Metazoa; phylum Chordata; class Hyperoartia; order Petromyzontiformes; family Petromyzontidae; genus Entosphenus; species Entosphenus tridentatus. The sequence goes on from CM025615.2 coordinate 220,522, forward strand.
TTTTACCATCATGAAGGTCCTTAATGATCATGAGGCGAGAGTCGGAGACTCCAATAGCACGAAGAACAACCCAGAGCCCAGGCCAACTGATAGTATCATAGGCCTTGACCAGGTCAATAAAGCAGAGATGTAGCTCTTGTGGGAATTCCCTACACCTTTGCTGTAACAGATGGACAGAAAATATGGCATCTGTGCAAGACCGCCCTTCCTGAAATCACATTGGGGCTCTGCAAGCATCTTCTCAGGGTTCCTGGCAAGGCGATGTTGAATAATCCTTGCCAGGACCTTTCCCAGCACACTGAGGAGTGAGATGCCCCTGTAGTTGTTACAGTCGGTGCAGTCCCCCTTCTTAAAAAGGGGGACCACCAGGGCATCCTTCCAATCCTTCGGAACCCGTCCAGTGGTCCAGACTATTATGATGTCATGTTGGGCAGTCTGTGCACAAACGCCACCTTCCTTCAGCATTTTGCTTGGGAGATCATCTCTGCCCGGTGCCTCTGGATCGCCTTCAGTACTTCCTCAACAGATGGCACCTCAGCCAGCCACTCACAGGGGGTGACTTATTCCTACAATCAGAGGCAACGCAGGCTCAGCAGGGTCATCCCCACTTTGCCCCATGTTTTCCAGGCTGAGGGATTTCCCCTCCCCTAGAACCTCACAGAAGTGCTCAGCAAATCTGCAAACCTGTTCCTGGGGGTTGGAGATTGGATCACCGTTCTTTCCCCTAATGATGGTAATAAGTGTGGCGCTGCAAGTTACTTTTTTGATGTAATTAAAGAGCGATTTGTGATCGCGGGCCACTGAGGCAGATTCCATCTCCTCAGCAACCCGCGACCATCACCCATCCTTGCAACACCTCACGGCTCTCTGAACCTCCGAGTGAAGGCTGCGGTAAGTTTCCTCATTCTCTGATTTGGGATGCTGTAGACGATGAGAGTGGGCTTGTCAGCCAGGGTCTCTGGGGAGGTCTGGATTGTGTACCCAACGCAGCCATTGCAGCTGCATAAGCCACAGTCCTAAACCTCGCCAATTTACCCTCGACATCAGGAGTGGGGGACAATGCCATTAGCTAGCTGAGACCAGGCCACTATGGGTTTGAATGGGGTCCTGGGTGTACACCCACCACCGGAATGGAAGAATGGCAGGCGCATCTTACAGATGACAAGTCGATGGTCAGTGGGCAGATCAGCTCCACGGTAGGTTCTGGTGTCAAGGACATGAGCCCGCATCTGCTGTTCTGTCACTATGTAGTCTAGCAGATGTTCTTGCTTGGACCCGGCATGCATCCATGATGTTGTGTGGATGTGCCGATGCCATACAGTGTCACACCACACAGCACGCTGTGTCACACCACACGGTGTTACATCACACGCCTTTTTCACCCCAGTGGCGATGTTTACACACTGCACCAGGTACTCATTTGAGGCTGAGTTGATCTAGGGGAGGCCCAGGACCCGTTCAGATAATTGTCAATACGCACACACAAGCACACCACATGGTGTTAGACCAGCACACCACGCCGCATCACACCACAACGCTATTACACCACATGGTGTTACACCACCACACCACGTAGCAGTACGCCACACGGCAGCACGCCACACCGTATACAACATACACGTAGCAGCATACACACGCGATCAGGCGAACAGCATCACACCACACAGCATAATACCATATACGCCATGCACACAGTAGAATACGTATCATACCATATACATAACATCATACCATATACCCACCACACATCCCATCATCTGCCCTCCTACAAGCACCACACACACCCAGAGGTGGCGCGTGTATTTGCTCGCTGAGACGTAAGGGCAGTATGGTCCGTGCAGGTGAATGGTCTTATGTTGACGCTGTGATGAAAGAGGAGGCGAGAGAGGGGGAGGAGAAGGGGTTGGAGAAGGAGGTGGAGAAGGTAGTGGAGGAGGAGGAGGTAGTGGAGGAGGAGGTGGAGGAAGAGGATGGGTTGGAGCAGCAGCAGGAGGAAGATGAGGGAGAGGTGGTGGAGGATGACGATGTGGATGTGGAATGGGAGGTGGAGGAGGGGGAGGGGAGGAGGTGAATTAGGAGGTAGAGGGGAGAGAGAGGGGGAGGAGGGAGAGGTTGAGGGGGAAGTGGAGGAGGTGAATTAGGAGGAGGTAGAGGGGAGAGTTGGAGGGGGAGGTGGGAGATGTGGAGAATGAGCACGTGGGAACACGGGAGCTCTGTGCTCTCTGTTTGTTTGTGTTTGGGGCTGACGCGAGTTTCAGATGGAACCTGTGCAAGGAGAAAACGCGTGTGTGTGTGTGTGCCTGTGTGTGCATGTGTGTTTTCCTGTGTACGTGTGCCTGTGTGTGTGCCTGTGTGTGTATGTTTGTATGCCCGTGTATGCCTTTGTGCGAGAGCGATAGGGAGGGGTAGTGGAGCGGTGAGCGCGCTGTGCTACGAATCCAGTCACCCTAGTTCGATTACTGCTCACGGCCAACACCAGTAACGATTATCTGAACCGGTCCTGGGCCTCCCCTAAGTCGACTCATCCTCAAATGAGTACCTGGTGCGGTCTGTAAACATCCCTATTGGGGATACAAAGGCGGCCGGGCGTGATGTTGGCCACCCACCCCCTTGTGTGTCGTTCTGGCCTTCATAGGTGCTCGCTAACGGCACGCCGTTAAAAGTCTGTCAAAGGCTGTATGGGGGGATCCTTGTGTGGTGTGCGTTTGTTTTATAAAGGAAACCGAGCGAATGTTTGCATTCTTTAAATGTATATGCCACCGAGCTGATGTTATTTTGACATTTTTACTCTCAAAGACAAAGATCCCCCGTATAGCCTGAACAGACTGTTGGGGCAAGTGCTGTTAGCGAGCACCTATGAAGGCCGGCACCACATACGAGGGGGTGGGTGGCCAGCACCACGCCCGGCCACCTTCGTCTCCCTAGTGGGAATGTTTTTTACACATCGCACCAGGTTCTCATTTTAGGCTCAGTTGACATAGGGGAGGCCCAGGACCGGTTCAGATCATCGTCACTGGTGGTGCCCATGAGCGGAAATCGAACCCGGGTCTCTGGGTTCGTAGCGCAGTGCACTAACAGCTACACTACCGCTCCACTAATACACCATCACATGTACACAACAACACCCGCCATTCGCCATTAAGTGGCGGTGACGTCACCACGGCTCCTGTGCCAGGCCAGGTGCATTTTGAGGCCACGTGAAGTGTCGAAGGCACGTTGACAGGTCACGGTACAGACCCAGCAGGTGCCATGGGTTGACTGACTGAGATGACTGGCAGATCCACCAGCTGTGCCCCCTACTGTGCCAACCTGCTGAATTTTATCCACCTGGCGCTCCGCTCCTTGCTTCTTTGCCCTCCGTTGTTGGAAGGCAACTGCCTCCAACTGACAAGTAGTGCCATTCACGAGCCTCCTCCGTAGAGCATGACACCACTGGTACCAGTCTTCGGCAAGTCCACCCAGCTCCACATCCTCCTATACTGCATCAGTCCATCTCTTTTCCAGCCCATGTCGTGTCCATTTAGCCCCTTCTCACTGGCCAAACAGAAACTGCTAGGGCATGCGGTAGCTGGGCATTTGGGCTACATGCCTCAAACCAATGCAGCCTTGCCTCAAACCAATGCAGCCTTGCCTGCCGGAGGAGCTCACTGATGAGTATGTGCACAAATATGTAGTGAGTTATATTCAGACACATGCCGAGACTTGGAGGCAACACGTTTATTCCTTGAACAACACAACTTCCACTGGATAACTACTTAGGCGGTAACCACCCCGGATAACTTCGTAACCACTGACAGGATAACTATATTCGGGGACCACCACGGATATTCTCAACCATTCGTCTACCCGCTCGGATCCAGAGAGCCACGTGCTACCAGGTCCACGCTGCAGCAGGGGATCGTGGACGCAGCCCGCTGAGTCTAATCCACGTGACTCGCCTTTTATCGACCCTGGCGTGGCCAGGCTCCGCCCTTGGCCACGCCCCCTTTTCAGATCTTTCTGGTGGAGTCGGGGCTCTGGTCACGCGGCCCGTCACATGCCCCCTGGCCCCCGTTATCCCCTCGTCCGGTCACGTGCACCTGCCCGTGCTCACCGGGAGTACCATGTCCTCACACGGCCTCCCCCCACTGGCGCTCGGACCATGCCCCCTAGGGGCCCAACCCCTCACGTATGCACACCGGTGCTAGGGAGAGGTCCCGCACCTGCAGTACCTATTTTCCGCCAGTACAACGCTATATACACACTATGTACACCAATACAAATACTGTATGTCAAGGTTTTGTAAGCTCCTCACACAATCCAGCTTGGTTGAACCCAGGATGGATCGTAGGCCATCCAGTCTGACTGTTTCTAACCGGCGCAGATGTTCCATTAGAGGGGTCCACATTTCACAAGCATAGAGAGGGAAAGCATCACTGTGGCCGAGAAGACCCGAAGCTTCGTGCGGAGGGACAAACAAGGTAGCTTCCACACAGCATGACGCAGCCGATAAAAAGATGCCATACGACTGATTCAGAGTGAGATCTCCTGCTGTGAACCCGGAGCTGATTATAAGCACAATACCCAGGAATGGGAAACTCTCCACTCTCTCCACAACTGCTCCATTGCCAATGGAGAGTTGAGGGGTAGGGAGGTGCTTAGTTTTGATGGGGCTCATGGAAAGACACCACCTATTCAGGTTCAGCAGCAACGTCTCCAACTTCTCCTTTGACTGAGCAGCAAACACCAGATTATCAGCAATATGATTTGACAATAGGGAGCCATCCCTTGACCGCACCCGGGCATCGTTCAGCCTCTCATTGTGTTTGTACCAGATGGAAATTCCTCCGGTATAATCATGAAAACTTCTAAAACTACGTGGTAAAATATGATATTAATAATCTTGGAGCCAAAGAACATATCTGTCCTACCCCAAGGTGAGTAAACAGGGAATGGATCTGACTGCTGGCCACGTAGTTTTACCATTATAGAGGCCCTTAATAATTGTGATTAGAGAATCAGGAACTCCGAAAGAACGAAGAAAAGCCCAGAGCCCTGGCCTGTTGATGGTATAATAGGCTTTGACGAGGTCAATAAAGTAGAGATGTAGGGCTTGTTGGAATTCCCTACGCCTCTACTGTAGCAGACGGACAGACAATATGACATCCGTGCAGGACCGCCCTGGTCTGAAACCACATTGGAGCTCCACAAGCCTCTTCTCAGCGTGCCTTTGCAAGGCGATGTTGAATCATCCTTGCCAGAACCTTTCCTGGCACACTGAGTGAGATGTCCCTGTAGTTGTTAAAGTATGTGCGGTCCTCCTTAAAGAGGGGGACCAACAGGGCATCCTTATAATCCTGCAGAACCTGTCCTATGGTCTAGACAGTTGTGATGATGTCATGTAGGGCAGCTTGTACACAAACATCAATCTCCCTCAGCATTTCGCAATGGAGATTATCTCTGCCCAGTGCTTTTCCTGGTCTCAGACTCTGGATCGGCTCTTGCACTTCTTCATCCAGCCATTCATAAGGCTGGCTATGTCTGCCAATATGTGAGGCACTCCAGCCACAGTAGGGTCGTCCCCACCTTGCCCCATAATGTTGTCTTGGCTGAGGGAATTCCTTTTCCCCAAGACAACATAGAAATATTCTGCAAACCTGCAGACAAATTCCAAGGGGATCAGATGACCATTCTTTCCCTTAAGGATGGTGATAGGTGAGGCGCTGGAAGTTATTTTTTTGATGTAAATAAAGAGTGATTTATGATTGGGGGTTAGTGAGGCAGATTCCATTTCCTCAGCAACCCACGCCCACCACTCATCCTTGCAGTGCCGCACCGCTCTCGGCTGGAACACCTCCTCCTTCAGCCAGGGTCTCTGGGGGGGTCTGGCCATGTGTGAGGAGGAGTGTCTGGGCTTTAAAAGCCTCTCCCTTTTTTACTCTCACTATAACTACTTTATTTTATTTTACCAGGTAAGGCCCACTGTGCTATATAGTTATTTTTCAGAAGTGACCTGGCTATCACAAATGATAGCTCAATGAAGTGGCTTATCATGTGGAAATGTATAGCAGTAACCAAATATTCTAAATGCGTGATATTGATTCTAAATGTGGAGTGAAAGCCGAATGACCCAGAGAAAAATCCACGCGACCACGGGAAAAGAGAGAGAGACACGCAAACTCCAAATATACAGACATCAGGGTCGGAATCAAACCTACGACCTCTTGCATACCAAGCGAGGTAGTTAACATCTGTGGTTTTATATGTATGCTGAACTTATTTTGCACCGTACATAGCCAACATGAGTCTCTGGATCTCTATAGGTCTCCATGTGTATGGGTCTCTGTGGGGCTGTATGGGTCTCTGGGTATATGTGGGTCTCTATGAGTCTGTAGAATAATTAGTTTAGAGTATTTGGCCGCTATATATTTCTACGTGATCAGCCACTTCGTTGAGCTATAATTTGTGATAGCTATAGAGTAGCTCAGTGGGCCTTATCTACATAAATACAATAAAATATGCCCTGCAGCCAGGCGACGGCCCGCGTTATCCGTCCGTGCGTGGCGCAGACTGTGAGAGAAGCCGGCGCGATGTGGAGGGAGCATCAACACTGGCGAGCTAAAGGTGGCCTGGCATGGTGCTGGCCACACCATCCACTCATAAGTGTGCCGTGGCGGCCTTCATTGGGGCTCACTAACAGCAATTTCCCTAACACCGTGTATGGGACATCCTTGTCATCGTGTCTCAGTATCACCACTTGTCGTTGATAGGTGGAGGTGACAGCGGCGAGTGACTGGCACGGGGAGGAGTGCGAAATGACACTGCAAGTGGCACACCACATCCAGTATACCCGGCTCCCAAACACGGAAGTAATGTTTTCGGTGGTAGTGATGGTAGTGATGTTAATGGTCGTGATGGTAGTGATAGTGGTGGTGATGATCCTGATGGTGATGTTGGTGATAGAGAGGTGATGTTGATGGTGGTAATGATAATGGTGGTGATGATGGTGATGTTCGTGGTGATGGTGGTGATGTTACTCACGTGTGGAGGGCCCCCCGATGAAGGTGGCACACGTGTCGGAGTGTGGGGGGCACGCCGTGACCCCCTGCGCGTTGCACTGCCGCTCCGAGAGGCCCACACACGCGTAGCACTGAATCCCAGCCACTGCGACATCACAGCATCTTCAGCATTACAACAGCAGCATCACAACACCTGCATCACATCAGCATTACAACAGCAGCATCACAACATCGGCATCACCTTATGCGCATCATAACATTGGCATCACAAAGTGGTCATCACCATCACAACATCGGTATCACATCACAGCATAATCATTATATCATCATCACATCACAACTATCACAACATTCGCATCACAACATCATCACAACATCTGCATCATCCATCACAACATCAGGAATACATCATTAACATCACAGCATCATCATCAATACAGCATCAGCAATATCAGCAGCATCTCATCAACATCACATCAGTTTCATAACATAATTTCAACATCACATCATCATCATTTACATAATCAGTATTCGTATAATCATCACTGCATCATCAGTACACGTCATGAACAATATCAGCAACATCTTCATCACTAATATTAGCAATTTCAACATCAAAATAATTATCAGCAGCAGCAACATCACATCATAAATATCATCACATAATCAGCATCACATCAACATCACTACTCCAGTATCATAGCAGCCACATCATATCAGCATCACATCATCAGCATCACAACACCAGCATTACATCAATACCAAAATCAGCATCACAACATCATAACCGTCATCACACCATTACCATCAACACATCATCGTGATTACAATCGTCAATATCCCCATCACACCATCAACTTCACAGGTCACCATCACATTAGTAGCAACACACCGTGACCATCACAATGACCACACGACCATCACTCATGCCTCCTCCTGTCCCTGTTCCAAGGTTCAAACTTAACATCTCATTTATCTCCACATCTCCTGGCTCCTAACTCTGCTCATGAGACACCGAATGTCGGAACCGGTCCAGTGTTGCTGGTACTGCACCGCTGCTGTTGAAATGATGCACTCCCAGAAGGACGTGTAGCTGATGTGATGGGTAAAAAAGAACTGCATTTATTTGTGATGATTAGTACTGACTAGATCTGTGTCCCATGTCTCATAATCTCAGCTTCCCTGGCCCCAGGTTTCGATGTCCCAGATTCTCCCTGGTTAGAGATCCCAGATCTCCTGGTCCCCTGCTCCAAAGTCCTCTCACCTGTGATGATGCTGGAGCTGGAGATGAGGATGAGGAGGATGAGGCTGAGGAGGAGAGCGGGAGAAGGGAAGGAGAGCATGGCTCCGGTGAGGAGCAGCGTGGGGAGTGAGCCGGGGAGAGCTCAGCTCACACGGGCAAGCTCACGCACACACACAGGTGCCCACAAAGACAAATATCTCCAGTATAGCCTTTAACAGACTGATGGGGCAAGTGCTGTGAACAAGTAGCACCTATTAAGACCGGAACAGTACACGAGGGGGCGAGGGCCAGCACCACACCCGACCGCCTTTGTCTCCCTAGTGGCGATGTTTACACACCGCACCAGGTACTCATTTGAGGCAGAGTCGACCTCGAGGAGGCCCAGGACTGATTCAGATAATCGTCGCCGGTGTTAGCCGTGAGCGGGAATCGAACTCGAGTCGTCGGGTTCGTAGCACAGCGCGCTAACCGCTTCACCACCGCTCCCCACAGCCACGGACACAGTGACACACAGTCACGTACGCACACATACCCACGTACACATACACAATGACATCGTCACACGCATAACCTCGTAGGCACACAGTCACGTACACACTCACCTTCCCCCGCCCTGTGGGGGGATTGAGGGGATTGCGGGGAGTGGGGGGATCAGGAGTGATCCCCGAGTGGGACGCGCTCATCCGATTACTACTCAAACCGGCCCCGCAGGAACATAACAGCCGGCTCACTCTCCTGCCCTCCTCCTGTGAGCAGAGGCCAGGGTCCAGGTGTCAACCCAGGTTCTGACCCCTACATCCGGGGCAGGGTCAGGGATAGGGGACAGGGCTTCCGGAACCACCAATCACTACCACAACCACCACAACCCATCACCACCACAACTAACCATCACCACCACCACAACCACCCATCATCACCACTATAAAACCACAACCACCACTATTAACACCAGCACCCTCATCACCACCACTGCCCACATCACCACCACTATCAACACCACTACCACCCATGACCTCTAGCACCCAGGCTGGGAGGGTGGTTGCAATTGTGGTGGTGGTTGTAGTTGTGGTTGGGATGCCTTGTGAGCCATCAGGCCACGGCAGGTTGGTTGCGGTTGCTAGCATGGCTGTATAGATTAGACTGTGGTAGTCATGTTAGTGTGGGAGGGTATGTGTGTTGTGATTGTGGTGGGGATTATCTCAACTGGTCTTGGGCCTCCTCAGCTTCAAATGTGTACCTGGTGTTGGGTGTAAACATGGGCGTGGTGTTGGCCACCCACCACCGTGTGGTCTTCATAGGTGCTCGCCAACAGCAATTATCCCAATAGTTTGTTCAAGGCTACATAGGGGGATCCTTGTCTTTGGAGATGGTGGGTGCGGTGTGTGGCTGAGCGTGGCTCGAGCGATGATCCCGTTAGAGAGGAGATTGTCTCCGCGTGGCTACAGATCTTCTCTCGGTGTTACCGCGCGGCACGGGGCCAGCGCTGGTGGGGAGCAGTGGCGCCGCGTTTAGCGTTCCGAGTGAAGCGAGGTTTTCGGACTTGCGTTGAATCTGGTTGTCATCAATGGTCATCGACACGCTCCGATTCGCAGCCATTCAACTTCCTCCTGTGCTGGGCACTCCAGGAACTTTACATCGATGACAATTGTGAATACAGTAGTCCCTCGGTTAACACGTTTAATCCCTTCCATGAAAACTGCTGCTAACCGAAATAACTGTTAATCGAATATAGGAATTACATGAGTCTGCAAGAGAGCTGTTGCCACGACTAAAACAGAAAACATAATGTAAACAAAGCCAATCGAGGTCTAAACTCTCATCAATGGGCGTCGCTGATTGGCTGAGGGCATGGCTCAGTCCACTTACGAGGGCTCGGATTGGCCTAAATTGGCGCCCGCGTGCATAACATAAACATACCATTAATCAAAAAATGTAACGTTAGATGAAACCGTGGGAGTTCCGATGTGAGGTGAAACGTTAACTGGAAATCTGTTAACCGATGTTACTGTTAACCGAGGAACTACTATATTAAGCAGGGCGGGGGGAGTGTCCGGTCCCACCCACTCCACGTGACTACCACACCGCCATTTTCATCAGTGACGTAACTCGTGACAACATAACCAGGCCAGCTGTCGGGCAGGTCACGTACACGACTCCTACATCTACAAACGACATTAATGGGACAAATACATCCAACGCAAAGCATTACTATAAGGTAGCCAATGCCAGCCAAGGACACGCAAAGTTACCCACAGCGGGCCGGAGTACTTTTGGCAGCGGGTTCGTGTCCCCTCCCTAAGGGTGACTGAGGAGAAGGAGCGCGTGATGCAGAGCGTGTCGGTCACAACCTCTGACCACCGACACAGGTGACTTTTCTCCTCATCAGCGGTTGGGCGCCATCACCTCCATACTAGTTATCAGCTTTTTCATCCATGTTTTGACAGTGTCCCTGTGCAAAACTGAATGCCTCGCGAAAGTTCTATATCTCTCAAAGCTTGATTTGCCCGGAGGAACATTCTCCATCCTCCTTCAGTGGCAAAGGCTAGTCCCCCGAGTTATCCTCCTCCACCCTGGGGCTCTTTCCCTTCCCGGTATTTTCTCCTGCCCCATCCGAGGAGTCAGACGCAGGCAGTGCCTTCTCGGGGACCTCCCTAGGAGGCCTCCTCCAACGTGAGACACAACAGGCTTCTGGCCATGTCAAAACCGGGCCGTCTATGTGCAGCTTCCCTGGGCCACCCCGTGGTCAGATTCAGCCCAGGCTCTGTAGCTCAGAGACCTCCTCGCTGTCCTCAAGGTCTCCTTTGAAGACAAACGACTCTCCCACCGATTCCTCGTCCGAGCTACTCGGAACTAGCTTGCATGCCCTCCTGCACGGCAAAGCTTCCCTTTTAACCGTTGCCCTTCTAATGGTCCTGGGCCCAAGGGAACTTCTCGCTGTGCCCACTGTCTCCGGGGCCATTACTGGGTGAGGCAGGTATTGATGGCACGACGGTTCCTGACCATTTTCGTTTCCCCCAGTTCACTTGGGGAGGCGATTCCTCATGGCGCCGACGCAAAGTGGTGTCTGGACGCTGCCGGTTTTAGCGATCGGCTACCCCACGGCCACACCAGGAAGTTTACGGGCCTTTGGCCTCGATTCACCTGGGGCTTTCCGCTTCCCGGGGTGTTGTGTTTTGTGGGAGGGTGCTGTGCCGGTCCCTGGGCTGCTCCTTTTGAGCATCACCACCGCATCCTTCGGACCACCGGGGACCTGCCTTGCGTGGCTGCAGCCATTATCGCTCACGGTTTCACTTGGCGCCAAAATTACGAAATCTCCACGCTCTCTCCTCCCTCTCACGAGGAGGAAGGCGCCGGAGTGTGCACTCCTCATCCATTGTGCGCAAGTGCTCGAGGCACAAGCGTGGAGAGGTGCTGGTCACTGCCCTTTAAGCACTCGTAGCCAAGTTATTGCTGTGGGGCATGGAGAGCATATCTGCAGATACAGTTAGCCCTCTTCTCATGGCTGCCGTGTCGCAAGAACACGGCTCGAACCCCTGCCGCTAAAACTAATCTCGGAATGAGCCTGCCTTCCACACCATCTTCAGGATCGTGCTTCTAGCCTCCCCCACAGATGTTAGCGCTCCTCATAGTGATGAAATGGTAGCAGCGTGGTCATGTGGAGGTAGCAGGGTTCCCACAAAGCAATGAGGGATTAATATTAAACATGTTCAGTGATTTTAAAAGTTTCTGGAGAATCCGGCGCAGGATGTAGGTCAATGGTTGCTAATTGGAGTGTATCAGTTGCCACCGTATGATCACAATAACCGATGCTGTGATCAAACTATTGGCTTTTATTTAAAGTGCAACACCGCAACATAATCTCAGTCTAACCCAGGATCCCGTGAAACCCGTCCAAACCACAGGTTTACGCATGGTGTTAAACCCTGCCCACAGCAAGCCCTCACCTCAATCAGGACTTCATTGAACAGTCTTAAACCTGGTCTTCAGTTAATCTGGCCTCAAACATTCGTCAGCTTCATCTTGAAACCCAGACTCATCCAATAAATACGATTTAAACGCAGTCTTAACCCCGGTCTAGCATCAACATAGGTTTAAACCTGCTCTAACATGAACAAACATGCCCTTTCATCCGATCTCAATTGAACAGTCTTAAACCCGGTCTAAATTCAACAAACATGGTCTTAACCCCAGTCTAAATTCAACAAACATTGTTTTAAATCCGATCTAAATTCAACAAACACAGTCTTAAACCACATCCAGTATACACCACCCTCTTGCCATGGTTGTGGATACTACTGGTCACATGCGCGGCCTGCTCGAGTCTAGCAGGGACCTGGGGGACACCAAGGGAGAACCCAAGTGCCGAGTACTCAAGTCACTGGCGAGCTCCAGTTGAGTCGAATCCGGCTTGAGTGACGGAGGGAGATGCAGGATGATCACTCACAGCTCTCTTCTCTCGTAGCTCACTGCTCAGCAGCTGCCTCAAACACAGGACATCTCTGGGAGAACCAGGACAGGTGGAAACCCTTGACCTCGGCCCGATTACCAATCACTACACACACAGAAAACAAGTGCGGCTCTACACTCAATTTAGCTGAATTCCAGCTCTGTTTCACACGGAGGGTTTCATGACTAATATCATCTATAATATAGGTTATCTGGATTAGATCCCGTAAACATAAACCTTTACGGTTTGACTGCCACGCAACGGACACTGCCTCTCTGTGGCAGAGTGGGCAGCAAGGTCAAGTCAAGTTGACTTTGTTTGACCCGGGCGAGATCTCAAGGAGACAGGGGGGTTAGAGAGAGTTCTCTCTTGCAAGAGCCACCTGGGTCACCAAAACGGTGTTTCCCCCTACTGTGTGTGGACCAGAGTGCCACGTGAAAAAAAGGCTCTCGGATGTAACTCCGTTGTATCTGCTTCCACAGGGCCACTCTTTAATTGTAAGGGGGGTCCACTCCCCTGCAGCTCTGCGAAATTTCCAAAGAGAATCCTTTGTTTTAGCGATGATGCGAGGCCAAGAGTAGCACAATCCGGATTACAACGGGGTGTGTGCGAGTCTCGTACTCAAACTCTCGCAGCTGCACGATTGTGGAGTGGCACTTTAATAAAGAGGCAGGTACGATGATCTATCGTGCCTTCTGGCAGTGCCGCTTGCCACTGGTGGCTTGCCGCAGTGGGCCTTTGCGGCCGTGCTCGGCACGAGGAGAGGCACAGAGTGATCGAGCCCCCCGTCGTCTGGGGGCCGTGAGACGCGGGGCCTTGGGAGGGCCAGATGGTGCAGGCACCCCCCGTGGTGCACCGCTCCGTGACGGGGAGACGCAGAAACAAAATGAAGCAAGGGCGGAGGTCACAGGGCATCCATGACGGAAGTCTGACGGTCGCTCGCCTGCAGTCCTGACATGTACAAAGACACACAGAGACACGCGCACACACACACAAAGACAAATATCCCCCGTTTAGTCTGAACAGATTTTTGGAGCAAGTGCTGTTAGAGAACACCTATTAAGGCTGGCACGGCACATGCGGGGGTGGGTGGCCAACACCATGCCCGGCCGCCTTTGTCTCCTCAGTGGCGATGTTTACACACTGCACCAGGTACTCATTTGAGGCTGAGACGACCTAGGGAAGGCCCAGAACCGGTTCAGATAATCGTCACTGGTGTCGGCTGCGAACGTGATTCGAACTCGGGCCGCCGGGTTTATAATGCAGCGCGCTAACCACTGCACCACTGCTCCCACACACAGCGTCGAACACACACACCGTACCAGTGTCACCGGAAACGGTGCTGACGATGTTGTGTCGCCATAGCTACCTGTGATGTTGCCGTGGCTACGGACCACGTCGCCGTGGATCTGGAGCCGCGACAGGTCCAGCTCCATGTCGCTCAGGAGCCGCTCCGACATGCGACCTGAGACATCACTTCCTGTCACACAGCACCACTTTCTGTCATGCGACGCCACTTATTCTCATTATTACTGCTACGACGCTATTATTAGGAAAGATTTCAGGAGGATCCTGCCAAGTTTTCGCAGTAGGTGGCAATGTTGTGCATTATTTCTGGTTCATCATTGGGGATGTGATTTAGCAATATAATTGCACTCACTAACTAAACTATTTTTTATTTTACTAGGTAAGGCAGCCAAATACTCTAAACGCATCTTTCTAAATGTGGAGGGAAAAATCAGAGGACACAAAGAAAAACCTACGTGGGGAGAAAATATGCAAATTCCAAATATACAGGCGTCAGGGTCGAGATCGAACCCGCCACCTCTTGTATATCAGGCGAGGTAGTTAATATCTCACCACTGCGGCGCAGAACGAGGAGAGAACATACAAACTCGACACGCACTCTCACATACACACGGATATACACAGGTCCTCCATACAACAATTAAAACTGTTGGGGCAAGTGCTGTTAGCAAGCACTTATGAAGGCTGGCACAGCACACCAGGAAGAATGTGGCCAGCACCACGCCTGACTGCCTTTGTCTCCCCAGTGGCACACCACACGAGGTACTCATTTGAGGCTCAGTCAACCTAGGGGAGGCCCAGGACCAGATCAGATAATCTTATTGGCCGTGAGAGGGAATAGAACTCGTGTCACTGGGTTGGTAGCGCTGCACGCTAACCAATGCGCAACTGTACCCCGCACAGGTAAACGCACATGGATAGACACACAATCACACGCACAGACTCACGCTCACTCTGTACAACATGGGGGAGAACAAACTCCACGCAGAGAGGAAGCACCTTAGTCAGGAATTGAACCGAGGCGCAGTTTGCTGAAGCACAAGTGTTACCCCTGTGCCACCACCCTACCGCTTCCTGACCTAAGATTTTACTTTTCCTGTCATGTGACGTGTCACCGCAGCTCACCGTGGCAATCGGGGCTGGCCTGGGGAACTCTCGGTAACTCCGGCAGGAGCGTCGAGGAGGCGGTGGGGGGTGCCTCATCCAGCAGCAATAGTGCTGACAGCTCCTCCTCCAGCTCCAAGTCGTCTACGGGGAGGGCACGGGGGGATGGGCACAGGGGGATGCATGGGGGGGGGGGGCATGGGGGTGGGGGACAGCACAGGGCCACAGAGGGAAACGGGGAGACAGGGAGATATGGGAACACAAGCAGACAAACAGCAAGAGTAGGTGTTTGTGTGTATAAAGTATAGGTGTGCCTGTATGTGTGTATATGTGCGGGTGCACTTCTGTGGAGGAAGAGGCTCGTGAAGGAGGCTACTGGGCAGTTGGAGGCAGTCGCCCTCCAGCAACATCAGAGAGCAGAGGAGCGACACTCCAGCAAAAACAGAGCGGGCCCAGCTGGTGCATCGTCATCTTAGTCAGTCAACCCATTGGACCTGGGTCTGTCCCGTGACCTCCTGTTAGTGAACCTTCGACACCTCACGTGGCCTCAAAGTGCATCTGGCCTGGCACAGGCACCATGGTGATGTCACCGTGACTTAGTGGCGAATGGCGGCTGTTGTTGTTGTGCATTTCTGTGTGTGGGTGTCTTTGTGTACATCTAGGTGTGTAATCGTGTAGGTGTGTGTGCGGTACCGGCCTTCATAGGTGCTCGCTAACAATACTCGCCCCAACAGTTAGTTAAGGCTATACGGGGGTGTCTTTGTCTTTGTTGTGTGCAAACATGTCTTTGTGTGCGCGTGTTACCTGTTCCAGATATGTCTTGAGAAATCGCATGACTCACATCTTCCTGCTCCTCTTTGAGCTGCACACACAGACGTGCACGTACAATGACAAAGATCCCCCATATAGGCTAGTGAGACTGTTGGGGCAAGTGTTGTTAGCAAGTACCTATGAAGGCCGAAACAGCACACGAGGGGGTGAGTTGCCAGCACCACGCCCGGCCGCCTTTGTGTCCCCAGTGGCGATGTTTACGCATCGCACCAGGTACTCATTTGAGGCTGAGTCGACCTACGAGATGCCCAGGACCGGTTCAGATAATAGTCACTGGTGTTGGCTGTGAGCGGGAATCAAATTCGTATGGCAGGTTCATAGCGCAGCGTGCTAACCACTACACGACCGCTCCCCACTCATACAGACGTACACGTACAACAACAACCGCCATTTGCCACTAAGTGGCGGTGACGTCACCACGACGCTTGTGCCAGGCTATGTGCACGTTGAGGCAGGAGGTCACGAGGCAGACCCAGGTGCCACGAGTCGACTGACTGAGATGACTGGCTGATGCACCACCTGTGCCCCCTACTGTTCAACTTGCTGTGCTTTAGCCACCCGGCGCTCCACTTGTTGGTGTCAGCGTCGTTCCTCCGCCCTCTGTTGTTGTTGGAGGGCGACTGCCTCCACCTGCCCAGCAGCGTCCTTCACGAGCCTCCTCCACAGAGGCCAAGCTTACATATACACTTACAAGCGGATTTCTCTCTCCTACTCGCTCTCTCCTGCTCGCTCTCTCCTGCTCGCTCCCACATTAACATTAGCTGCCCCGCCCATCTCTAAACCTTTATAAATAGCCTGCCTCAGCAGATTCCCCCTCGTTTTATTACACGTTTTCTATTAACTCACTCTGTCTGTTGTTGTTGTATCCTCAAATCTTGTAACAAAATTTTAACCCACTTCCCAATGTGGTATCGACTGCAAACTTGGTATACTTATGTCATACTGATGACAATACTATATTCTATAATAAAAATACAAAATGTTTAAACCTTTTTTATATTTTATGTTTTGGCTCAACTGACGTTGGCTGTAAATCACCATGGTCCCTTACGTTGTGGCAAGCTTTGGGCCCACTTCCTGGAGTCGTGGAGTTCTGCCATTACTCGTACGGTACATTTCATTAAAGCATGTTTAATTTTTTTTTAATATTACTTATTCACCTAAAGACGGTTGCTTGTGTTGTGATCGAAACGTCGTGATCTATTAATTTTTCTACCTACGTGACTTTACCGAAAGAACCAAAGAGTATATGTGAGCTCCTCACACAATCCAGCCTGGTTAAACCCAGGATGGATCGTATGCAGGCCAGCCTAAATGTTTCTAATCGGCGAAGATGTTCCATTAGTGGGGTCCACATTTTGCAAGCGTAGAGAAGGGAGGAAATAACCGTAGCCGAGAAGACCTGAAGCTTCGTGCGGAGCAACAGACCAGGTAGCTTCCACACAGAGTTACGCAACCGATGAAAAGATAATGCCGCTCGACTGATTCGGAGTAAGACCTCTGCTGTCAAACCGGAGCCGGTCATGGGAAACTCTCCACTCTCTCCACAAGTGCCCTTTCACCAATTGGAAGTTGTGTGGGTGGAGTGTCCAATGGTACAAAATACCCAGGCAGGTGTTTAGTTTTGGTGGGGCTGATGGTAAGTCTCCACCTACACCATTGGAACCTCATTTGCCAGTAAAAAATATAATTGGTTTTTTACCCTTCTATCTGGCAACAAAACTGACACCTTTTTACAAGGAGTCATGTTTGCATAGACCACATGTTTACATAGACCACAATACCTGCGGTCGTGCGCCTTTTGGCGTAATCTGGTCCAACCCATGTGAGACTAGGCTCTAAGGAAAGCTTTCTCGGGTGTGGACCAATCAACTTCAAGGACAGTGCACATTATCAGAGTTATGTTTTTTGTTTGCATTATGACTGCAGGTATTGTGGTCTATGTGTAGAGGTGGTAAGCGCTGGCGTGGGGCGAGTCATCGCGGGGCGGGTGCTTACATCACGGTCCGCATGTGGGTGCTACATCGCGGTCCGCATTTAGCCCCGCCTTATATAAGGCGGCGCTTGGGAGCGCTCGTGGCAGTTTACACCAGCGAAGACCGAAGACGAAGAAGCTGCCTAGGACCCCGGGACCCCTAGCCCCGCTGCCCTTATCAGGGCCGGGTCTCTGTGTGGCCCGGTGGTGAGACCCTGGGTACCCATCAGCCCGACGTCCTTATCAGGGCCGGGTGATGGGCCAGTGGTCGGATAGCCGGTGTAGGCTCCGAGCAGTATAGCCGGTGTAGGCTCAGAAC
>CM025615.2:238756-254573 GCA_014621495.2 Entosphenus tridentatus
GTATAGCCGGTGTAGGCTCAGAACAGTATAGCCGGTGTAGGCTCCGAACAGTATAGCCGGTGTGGCTGAGAACAGTATAGCCGGTGTAGGCTGAGGACAGTATAGCCAGTGTAGGCTTAGGATAGTGACGGTGTATACAGCCTTGTGTAGGCTGTATGGTGTCAGCGTTACGCGGAGAAAACAATAAAGAGAAGTGCTGCCCCTTCACTCGTCTCCTGCTGGATTACTACGTTACATATGCAAACATGACTCCTTGTAAAAGGTGTCAGTTTTGTTGCCAGATAGAAGGGTAAAAAAACAATTATCAAGTCCCCACCTCTTCGTGGCAAGCTCCAGGTTCAGCAGCAACGCCTCCAACTCCTCCTCTGAGCAGCAATTACCAGATCATCACCATACGTAACATGGTTGAGCAATAGGGAGCCATCCCTTGACTGCACCCGGGCATCGATCAGCCTCCCATTGTATCTGTACCAGATGGAAGTTCCTCCGGTATAGCTATTGAAGGCTTCACGAACTACGTGGTCGAAATAGATGTTAAATAATGTGGGAGCCAGAGGACATCCCTGTCACACCCCAAAATGAAAGGGGGATGCCTCCGACTCCCGGCCACGTAGTTTTACTCGGGCCCGCTCACCATCAATGAAGGTCCTTCATGATCGTGAGTAGCGGGTCAGGGACTCCAAAAGCACGAAGAACAACCCATAACCCAGGCCTACTGATGGTATCATAGGCCTTCACCAGGTCAATAAAGCAGAGATGTAGGTCTTGTTGGAATTCCCTTCACCTCTGCTGTAGCAGACGGACAGAAAAAATAGCATCTGTGCAGGACCGCCCTTTCCTGAAACCGCATTGGGGCTCCGCAAGCCTCTCCTCAGGGTGCCTAGCAAGGCGATGTTGAATAATCCTTGCCAGGACCTTTCGCGGCAAACTGAGGAGTGAGATGCCCCTGCAGTTGTTACAGTCTGTGCGGTCCCCCTTCTTAAAGAAGGGGACCACCAGGGAATCCTTCCAATCCTGCGGAACCCGTCCAGTGGTCCAGACTGTTGTTATGATGTCATGTAGGGCAGTCTGTGCACAAACACCACCGTCCCTCAGCATTTCGCTTGGGAGATCATCTCTGCCCGGTGCATTTCCTGGTCTCAGACTCTGGATCACCTTTAGTACTTCCTCAACAGATGGCACCTCAGCCAGCCACTCACAGGGGGTGACTTCTTCCAATATTTGAGGCACCACAGTCTCAGCAGGGTTATCCCCACTTTGTCCCACGATGTTTTCCATGACAAGGCATTTCCACTCCCCCAGGACCTCACAAAAATTCTCAGCAAATCTGCAAACCTGTTCCTGGGGGTCGGAGATTAGATTACCATTCTTTCCCCTAATGATGGTAATAGGTGTGGCGCTGCAGGTTACTTTTTTAATGGAGTTAAAGAGCGATTTGTGATCGTGGGCCATTGAGGCAAACTCCATCTCCTCAGCAACCCGCGACCACCAACCATACATGCATCGCCTCACGGCTCTTCGAACCTCCGAGCGAAGGCTGCAGTAAGCCTCCTCATTCTCTGACGTGGGATGCTGTAGACGATGAGAGTGGGCGTGTCGCTTTTTCTCAGCCAGCCTGAACACCTCCTCTGTCAGCCAGGGTCTCTGGGGAGGTCTGGACCGTGTACCCAAAGCAGCCATTGCAGCTGCATAGCCACAGTCCTAAACCTTGCCCATTTCCCCTCGACATCAGGAGGAGTGGGGGACGATACCAACCCCAGCCGCAAGTGATGATGAAATTCTCACTTACAACTTTCATCAGCTAGCCGAGACCATGCCACTATGGGTTTGAATGGCGTCCTGGGTGTACACCCACCACCGGAGTGGAAGAATGTCAGGCGCATCTTATAGATGACAAGTCAATGGTCAGTGAGCAGATCAGCTCCACGGTAGGTGCTGGTGCCAAGGACATGGGCCCACATCCGCTGTTCCGTCACTACGTAGTCCAGCAGATGTTCTTGCTTAGACCCGGCATGCATCCATGATGTTGTGTGGATGCGCCGATGCCGGAACAGCGTGTTGGCAATTACAAGCCCATGGGCTGATCTGGCCCATGTCTTCCAATCACTCCAGACCAGGTGTTAGCATCATGACCAACTCGGGCATTAAAGTCACCCAAAAAGATGACTCTATCCCGAGGGGCCACTTTAGCCAGCATCTGTGACAGGAGGTCATAGAAGGCATCCGACTCATTGGCCTTGCCTGCATCTCTCCACGGATGTTCGTCTTCGGTGGGGGCATAAGTAACCACGACCACAACTCACCTCTGGTTGATGGGAAGGCGAGCCCAAAGTAGCCTAGGGCTTACAGCTTCTCACACCTCACCGCCACACTCCCACGCCCCCTTCATTCTTTTGTTCAGAAGAAGAGCCACTCCCTGTTGTTTTGCAGTCTCCTGCCCCGAGTAGAGGACTGTCCACCCCTCATGGTGGCAGGAGCCAGAGCCGGTCCACCGGACCTCCTGAATACCACAGAGATCCAGGCAGTACGGGTCCAGCTCCCGACAGAGGAGTAGGAGCCTCTCCTCCAAAGTGAGCATTCGAACATTCCATGTGGCCATCCGTAGTGGCTTTTTGTTGTTTCTGGAGGAGCCCCGATGGTAAGTATTCAGTCTCCTGGCTCCGCCAAATGAGGTTTGGCCAGGAGAAGTCATAGACACCTGTCCCCCCGGAGCCTCCGGCACAAGCTTAATACATTTTTTAACTCGTAGTTTAGTGAAAGTTAATTGAAGGTGGATGGGTTACCAGCCCCTCGCACCCGTCCAGAGCCCCCATTTGGTCGCTGTGGTGGTCACAAACGCCATGAAGAAAAAGGCCAATCTAAATTGGCCCTCCCCCCACGGCACTGCTCACCACAGCGTTGCCGTCCGGCACCACGAGGAGGTAGGGGGCTGTTTTTGCCGGACACGTGCACGTAAACACACATGTACACACACACACACATGTACGCACACACACATGCACGTACGCACACACACGTACGCACACACACAAGATAATCACGCTCCTGAGTTGTTTGTCATGGAACCGCCCTCCTTCACATGCAATGAGCGACTTGCATCCCATCAACACACTTGTACCCGAAGTGTCAGCCGTCCCTGTGTGGCACAAGGTGACTCAGCACCTGGAATTATGCTGTTAGGAAGGCGCGATGCTCGCGACCGCATGTGATCCCAATTGCGCGATTTGTGCAGTAACTTTTAGAATTTAGCACATTTTGACCGTGACTCCAGCACACAACAGCATACTCTTGTGAATGACATCAGGGGATCTTTAACGTTCACTGTGAAGCAGGCGGCGCATGGTATTTGTACAGTTAATACACCCACCATAGTGTTAATCAGGGTGGTCTGAGTGAGTGTGTGAGAGAGTGAGTGTATGTGTGTGTGTGGGGAGTGGTAGTATGTTGAACTTCGTTCCCACTGTACATAGCTAACTGTGCTAATCGGAAGAGCAGCCATGGGCAACAAATTTAACGTGGTTAGTGCCCTGTACTGTGAACCCAGCGACCTGAGTTCAATTCCAGCTTATGGCCAACACCAGTGACGATTATCTGAACCGGTCCTGGGCCTCCCCTATGTTGACAGAGCCTCAAATGAGGACCTGGTGTGGTGCGTAAATATCACCACTGGGGAGACAAAGGCAGCTGGGCGTGGTCTTGGCCACCTACTCCCTCGTGTGCCGTGCCGGCCTTCATAGGTGTTCGCTCACAACACTTGCCCCAAGAGTCTGTTAAGGCTACATATGGGGGATCTTTGTCTTGATCGTAGTATCTCAAACTGCTCCTCACTAAGGTTCGCCAGAGGGAGAACATTGCTCTAGCTGTGGCATCATCGGGGATTGCTGTGTAAGTCGATGTGTGTGAGTCGATGTGTGTGTTTGAGTCCATATGTGTGTGCGTGTCAGTCGATGTGTGTGTGGGTCGATGTCTGTGTGTGTGCAAGTCGATGTGTGTGTCTTTTTCACCCGGGCAACGCCGGGTACTTCCCGCTAGTCTTATATATAAATGTAATTTTTTGTCTGTCTGTGTGTGTGTCCGCACGCTTGCGAAGAATTTGGCTCTAAAACGGTGGGGTTTACATAAAAATAATATCCAGGTGCCACGCCGTAAGCCCCGCGGTGAGCAAGCGCTATTCCTTTTTCCCATCCCTCAATTTTAAATTAGTTCAATAAGCGATTTTGTGCGATTCAAAATTATTTATTTATTTTGCGCGCTAGACCATACCAACTCACACACCTTCGGTGGGGCGGGGGGGGGCCTGCCAAGTGACACGAGTTTGGTGGGGGTGAGGGGGACATTTTCTTTCACGTAAAAAAATGCTAAAAATACACAAAATGCTCAGGTACATTCTTCACAGTATGATGTCCTCCCCCCCCCCACCCCGATGCGTGCAGTTACTACTATACGGTCGGTAGATGTTCTTTAGGCCGTACATATTACTGCACAGCGGGCGGGGGGATCGTGGCTGGGGGGGAGGGGGTGAGGGGTAGCAGCCCAGCCCCAGCCTGCCAAGGTGCCACCTCGGCCGGCTGGGCAATCTAGGCGAGGCCGGGGGCTCTGCACGGGACTAGGCCTCACAACGGCTATGTTAAGTACTTTTTTCCTGCTTCTTTTGCTAAACTCACGTTGATAGAAACAGTTTATTTAAATACTCACCTTGCAAATATACACTAATCATGTTTGTGTGCACACAACTAATATTACTATTTCTTGCTTCTTTCGCTAAACTCACGTACATAGAAATCTATTATTCTAATAATCACCTTGGAAATATTATAATATTTTTGTTTGTGTGCTGACAACTAACATTTCTAAATTTACTTGGTGAATATTAATCTAATTATTATTGTATCTAAGTCCTTGTGTGCGTGTGAGTCCATGTGTGTGTAAGTCGATGTGTTTGTATGTGTGTGGGTCGATGTCTGTGTGTGTGTAAGTCAATGTGTGTGTGTGTCTTTTTTGCCTGGGCAACGCCGGGTACTTCCCGCTAGTAAAAAATGTTTCTGATTATATCTGTGGGTGAGTGAGTAAGTGAGTGAGTGAGCAGGTGAGTGGGTGAGTGTGCCAGTGATCGATCAACTGGGTGAGTGAGTGGGCAAAGTGGGTGAGTGAACGAGGGAGGGTCCTTGCCTGCTGGATCTCGTCCATCAGGGCGTCCACCGCATCCGTGTCAGGGCCCGACTGTAACACTTTGTGCAGAGCAGCCTTGCCGGCCTGAAAAGCCTGGATCACCTGGAGACACGGGGACACACGGAGAAACTGAGGCAGACACGCAGACGCACGAGGATGCAGGGGGAGACAAGGGGATATGCACGACAACGGGGAGATATTGAGATACACAGGAATGCACGGGACACACCAAGATGCGACACACAGGGAGACACAGGGAGACACGCGGACATGGGGAGGCACGGAGATACATGGGGACGTACAAAGATACGGGTCCATACGGTGAGACACGGGGACACATGGGGGAAAATAGAGACAGAGACTTGCAGGAATATACAAGTTGTTGTGGTAGTGTGTATACGGTGTGTGGCGTGTGTTAGTGTTGGATGTGTGTGTTTCGTTGCATGTGTAAAGACCCCGACACACATTGTGCCTTACTATCAGCCTTTATTTGGACACAACCCTATCTCTAGGCCCGGGCTCGTTCGTGATGCTTAAATTTTGTCCTCTCTCCGAACGTCTCCTCCCCTTACGCCGTCCCCCGCATTATAATTCCCCAGCCCCCTCTCTGAAAACTTGCTCTCCCTACGCCC
The DNA here is from genome assembly GCA_014621495.2 of Entosphenus tridentatus. NCBI lineage: Eukaryota > Metazoa > Chordata > Hyperoartia > Petromyzontiformes > Petromyzontidae > Entosphenus > Entosphenus tridentatus. Next base: position 244,558 of record CM025615.2, read on the forward strand.
CTCATCTTCCTCCAACGGTTGTCAACTGTCGCCTCTACAGTCAACCTTCGCTTCCCACCTTTTACATTTGAATCTCCCCTCTAATCTCTTTGAATCTCGTCTCCTGACCAATCATCTTTGAGGCCGCCCTGCACCAATAGGAGGCCTTGGTTTACTTCCTGACTGTCCGTTCGCACATACGCTTGGGTCAGGTAAGTGGTCTGTTGCCTCGGTCATTACACGTGTGTGTGGTGCGTGTGGAGAGCAGTAGTATAGCGGTTAGCACGCTGCACTATGAACCCGGTGACCCGAGTTCAATTCCCGCTCATGGCTATAACCAGTGACGATTATCTGAACCGACCCTGGACCTCCTTTCGGTTAAAAAGAGACAAAGGCGGGTGGGCGTGGTGCTGGCCACCCACCCCCTCATGTGCTGTCCCGGCCTTCATAAGTGCTTACTAACAGCACTTGCCCCAACAGTCTGTTAAGGCTATAAGGGGGATCTTTGTGTTGTGTGTGTGTTGCAAGTGCGTGTGTGGTGTATGTGTGGTGTACATTCAACATCTCAGTCAGTCGACTCATGGCACCTGGGTCTGTCCCGTGACCTCCTGTCAGCAGGCGTTCGACACTTCACGCGGCCTTAACGTGCACATAGCCTGGCACAAGCGCCGTGGTGATGTCACCGCCACTTAGTGGCAAATGGCGGTTGTTATTGTCGTTGTACATTTAACATCAGCCGTATTTGCCGAAGTGCTTGTGCCAGGCTAGGTACATGTATAATGTACCATGTACCATGGCGTCGGTGTGTGCCGCGTGCACGCTCTCCAGGAGATGCTCCAGCGACTCCTGCTGCTGCTCCACGCGCTCGAGCTGCTGCTGGACGCGCTTGCACGCACGGAGGCAACGTAGCGCCTACACAGAGACAAAGATCCTATGAAGGCCGGCACGGCACGCAAGGGGGTGGGTAGCCAGTACCACGCTCGGCCGCCTTAGTCACTCGAGTGGCGATGTGTACACACCGCACCAGGTACTACACGACAACAACAACCACCATTCACTACTAAGTGGCGGTGACGTCACCACGGCGATTGTGCCAGGCTATGTGCACGTTGAGGCCACGTGAAGTGTGGAACGCCCGCTGGCAAGAGGTCATGGGGCAGACCCAGGTGCCGCGGGTCGACTGACTGAGGTGACTGGTCGATGCACCACCTGTGCCCACTACCGTGCCAACTTGCTGTGCTTTAGCCACCCCGCACCCCGCTCGCTGTTGTGAGCGTCGCTCCTCTGCCCTCCGTTGTTGCTGGAGGGCGAATGCCTCCAACTGCCCTGTAGCGTTCTCCACGAGCCTCCTCCACAGAGGCCAATCTTGACACTGCTGGTACCAGTCATTGGCATGTCTACACAGCTCCACGTCCTCCTGTACCACATCATTCCATGTCTTATCAAGCCTGTGATGCGCCCATTTAACCCCCTCTATCCAGCCAAACAAAAGCTGTTCAGGCATGCGGTGGCTGGACATGTGGGCGACATGACCCAGCTAATGCAGCTTTGCCTGCCGGAGGAGATCACCGATGGGACTTTGTCCAGATCTTTCAAGGATTTGTGAGCTCTTCACACAATCCAGCTTTGTTAAACCCAGGATGGATCGTAGTCTAGCTAGCATTTTTCAAACCAGTGCAAATGTTCCATTAAAGGGCTCCAAGTATAGAGAAGGGAGGTCATAACTGTGGCCGAGAAACTCCTGGAGCTTCGTATGGCCTGATAGACCAAGTAGCTTCCACATACTGTCATACAGCTGTTGAAAAAATTATGCCGCTCAAATTATTCGGAATGAGACCTCCACTGCCAAACCGGAGTATGTCACCAGAACACTGCTCAGGTACAGAGGAATTGCAGCCTCTCCTCTCCTTCAAAGTTAGCCTTCGAACATTCCACACGGCCAATCATTTCCTATCATTTCTGGCTCCGTCAAATGGGGTTCAGCTAGATGTCTGAGGTGCCGTTCTTCCTGGAGCCTCCGGCACAAGGTTACATAGGATTTTTATTTGTATTTTTTTTAAAGATGCTGAATGAATGAAAGTGAATAAATGACAGAGCGAATGACAGTGAGTGAATGTACCTGGCGCTTGCTTCCCTCCCGCACGTGGGCCCTAGCTTCCTCCTTCAGCCTGTGGAGAAACAGCGACTTAACCTTAGCCACCATAACAACCACAACAACCACCAGAACAATTACTAAACCACGATAACCTTTGCTCCGTGTGTATGTGTGCACATACCGTGTGTGTGGTGTGTGTGTGTGCGTGCCTGGGAGTCGAGCCATTCCCTGTTCACCTTGGGGTGCGACAAGGATGTCCTATGGCCCCTACACTATTTAACATTTTTCGACCACGTAGTTCATGAAGCCTTCCATGGATGTACCAGAGGCATTTCTATCTGGTACAGCAGATGCAATGATCGATGCCCAGGTGTGGTCAGGAGATGGCTCACTATTGGGCAACCATGTTATATATGCCATTGATCTGGAAATTGCTGCTCAATCAGAGGAATTGTAGACTACTGCTGAACTTGAAGCGTGCTAAACAAAACTAAGCACCAGCCTGGGTATTTTATATCATCATATTTTCCATCTTCTCAACTCCCCATGTGTGATGGGGCAGTTCTGGAAAGAGTGAAGTTTTCTTACCTTGGCAGAGTGTCTACAATTAGTCCTGGTTTGGCTGCAGGTCTCCAAATCAGACGAGCAGCCTTATCTTTTCATCAGCTATGTAATATGTCACTCCATACGAAGCTCTTGAGTATTTTCGGCCACAGTTATAGCCTCCCTTTGCTATGCTTGCGAAAAATATACCCCTTTAAAAGGGACATCTGCACTGGTTTGAAACAATCAGGCTGGCTTGTGTACAATCCATCCTTGGTTTAACCAGACTGGATTGTCTGAGGATCTACAAATCCTTGAAAGATCTCAACAGTCCCGTCAGTGAGCTGCTCAAGTCAGGCGAGGTGAAGGACGCTGCAAGGCAGTTGGAGGCAGTCGCCTTTCAGCAACAACGAAGGGCAGAGGAGCGACGCTCATGACAATGAGCAGAACGCTGGGCAGATAAAACATAGCGAGTTGGAATAGTAGGGAGCACAGGTGGTGCATCGGCTAGTCATCTCAGTCAATCAACCCATGGCACCTGGGTCTGTCCTGTGACCTGCCAGCGGGCGTTCGACACTTCATTGGGCCTTAAAGTGCACCTAGCCTCGAACAAGCGTCGTAGTGACTTCACCGCCACTTAATGGTGAATGGCGGTTGTTTTTGTTGCGTGTACGTGTGTGCATGTGCGCACGTGTGTACAGACGTGTGTACGCACGTGTGTGTATGTACACACGTGTGAGCTCCTCCGGCAGGCAAGGCTGCGTTGGCTGGGTCATGTAGCCCGCATGCCCAGCCACCGCATGCCTAAACAGCTTTTGTTCGGCCGGATCGAGGGGGCTAAACGGGCGCGGCACGGACTAGAGAAGAGATGGAGTGATGTGGTACAGGAGGACGTGGAGCTGAGTGGACTTGCCGATGACTGGTACCAGCGGTGTCAAGATCGGCCTCAGTGGAGGAGGCTCGTGAAGGACGCTACTGGGCAGTTGGAGGCAGTCGCCCTCCAACAACAACGGAGAGCGGAGGAGCGACGCTCACAGCAACGAGCGGAGCGCCGGGTGGCTAAAGCACAGCAAGTTGGTATAGTAGGGGGCAAAGGTGGTGCATCAGCCAGTCATCTCGGTCAGTCGACCCGTGGCACCTGCTGGGTCTGCCCTGTGATCTCCTGCCAGCGGGCGTTCGACACTTCACGTGGCCTCAAGGTGCACTTGGCCTGGCATAAGCGTCGTGGTGACGTCACCGCCACTTAGTGGCGAATGGCGGTTGTTGTTGTTGTTGTGTGGGCAGCAATACTGTAGCGGTTTGCGTGCTTCGCTACGAACCTGCCGACCTATGTTCGATTCCTCCTCATGGCTAACAACATTGATGATTATCTCAACCAGTCCTGGGCTTCCCCTAGGTCGACTCAGCCTCAAATGAATACCTGGTGCGATGTGTAAACATCGCCACTGGGGAGACAAAGGAGGCCGGGCATGATGTTGGCTGCCCACCCCGTCGTGTGCTGTGATATTTGTCTCTGTACATGTACATGTGTGTGTACTCGGCAAAAACAACCCCCTACCTCCTCGTGGTGCCGGACTGCAACGCTGTGGTGGACAGTGCCGTGGGGGGAGGGCCAATTTAGATTGACCATTCCCCTCATGGCGTTTGTAACCACCACAGCGGCCAAATGGGAGCTCTGGATGGGTGCGAGGGGCTGGTAACCCCTCCACCTTCAATTAATTAGCACAAACATACAAATTTAATATCTAATTAGTAAGCTTGTGCAGGAGGCCCCGGAGGTACAGGCGTCTATGACGTCTCCTGGCCAAACCCCACTTGGCGGAGCCAGGAGATTGAATCTTTACCCTCGGAGCTCCTCCAGAAACAACTATAAACTACTGAGGGTGGCCACGTGGAATGTTCGAACGAGAGGCTGCAACTCCTCTGTTGAGAGCTGGATCGGTACCGCCTGGGTCTCTGTGGTATTCAGGAGGTCCGGTGGACTGGCTCTGGCTCCTGCCACCATGAGGGGTAGACAGTCCTCTACTCGGGGCAGGAAACTACCAAAAAACAGGGAGTGGCTCTTCTTCTGAACAAAAGAACGAAGGGGGCGTGGGAGCGTGGCGGTGAGGTGTCAGAAGCGGTAAACCCCAAACTACTTTGGGCTTGCCATCCCATCAATTAGAGGCGAGGAGTTGTGGTTACTTATGCCCCCACTGAAGACGAACATCCGTGGAGAGATGCAGGCAAGGCCGATGAGTCAGATGGCTTCTATGACCTCCTGTCACAGGTGCTAGCTAAAGTGGCCCCTCGGGATAGAGTCATCCTGTTGGGCGACTTCAATGCCCGTGTTGGTCATGATGATGCTGGCACCTGGTCTGGAGTGATTGGAAGGCATGGGCCAGATCACCTCAAAAATAACAGTAGGAGGCTGCTAGATGTTTGTGCAGCCCATGGGCTTGTAATTACCAACATGCTGTTCCGGCATCGGCGCATCCACACAACATCATGGATGCATGCCGGGTCCAAACAAGAACATCTGCTGGACTACGTAGTGACGGAACATGGATGCGGGCCCATGTCCTTGACACCAGGACCTACCGTGGAGCTGATCCGCTCACTGACCATCGACTTGTCATCTGTAAGATGCAGCTACCATTCTTCCACTCCGGTGGTGGGTGTAAACCCAGGAACCCCATTCAAACTCAAGGTGGCCTGGTCTCAGCTAGCTGATGAAAGTTGCAATCGACAATTTAATCATCGCATGCCCAGTCACCGCATGCCTAAACAGCTTTTGTTCGGCCGGATAGAGGGGGCTAAATGGGTGCGGCACGGGCGAGAGAGTGATGTACTACAAAAGGATTTGGAGCTGGTATCTGCGGTGTCAAGATCGGCCTCTGTGGAGGCTCGTTGAAGGACGCTACTGGGCAGTTGGAGGCAATTCCCCTCCAACAACAACGGAGGGGGGAGGAGCGACGCGGACACCAACAAGCAGAGCGCCGGGTGGCTAAAGCACAGCAAGTTGAACAGTAGGGGGCACAGGTGGTGCATCAGCCAGTCATCTCAGTCAGTCGAGCCATGGCACCTGGGTCTGCCCCGTGACCTCCTACCTCAACGTGCACGTAGCCTGACACAAGCGTCGTGGTGACGTCACCGTCACTTAGTGGCGAATGGCGGTTGTTGTTGTTGTTGTACTCACGTGTGCGCCCTCTGTCTCTGAGCGTGAGCCCGCGCTCCCAGCAGCCCCTGCGCCATCTCCAGCTTCATGACGCCGACGTCCACAGGAGACAGCGGCGGTGCGTGCACCGCGCCTGGCGCCGCAAACTTCACTACCTACACCACAGCCACAACAACCACAACAACTGCAACCATCATGAATGCACACGCTTACACAAGCACAACAATCACAACCACATCAATCACAACCGCCACAACAGCCACCACACCTGTACCTCTCCAGGTGAAGTGATGAGGCTTTACTCGCCTCTATATGGTAGATGGTGACCGTGCTGATTGAGTGGCGAGTGTAATAAGTAGTGAATGTGCAAAGTGCGTGGTTACTATGGTGAGCTGTCTGTGAGCTGTCTGTGAGCTGCGTGGGGAGCTGTGTGGTGAGGAGTTCCTGACCTCCACGCCGTCAATGGTGAGTGTGGTGAGCTGCTGCCGTTGCTGCAGGACTCGGAGAGCCATGCACAGCGTCGCCTCATTTGGCCAGACGGCCGCCTCAACCACGGCGCTCAACCGCACAGCGACCGCAGCAGCGTGGGGCCGGCCAGCCCGCCAAGCCAACACCGCACTCACCGCCTCCTGCAACCGCGCGCACAGCCACCCTCGTCATAACACAACCACCCTCGCAACCACACTCGCCATAACACAACCACCCTCGCAACAACACAACCACCCTCGCAACCACGCTCACAACCACGATCCCCATAACAATCACACTCACAACCGTGCTCGTCATAACACAACCACTCACAACCACTCAACTGCGCTCAAACACACTCGTCACAATACCACCACACTCACAACCAGAACAACCAGACTCAACACCACACCTGGTAACACACATCCTGATGCATGACATCACACTGCAACTGCACCGAGGTTACGACAGTTACCTCGACGACGCTGGGCAGAATGAGGCACTCGTCGGGAGCGATCACGTCACCGCGGCCGCCGATTAACGAGTCGCGCGCCCACCTCAGCGGAGTGAGGGCCAGGCGCCCAGCCCCCCACAACCAGCCATGCCCCGCGCCCCCCACCATCTCCGACTCACGTACCAGTGCCCCCTCCCTGCACACCGCACACGCCACATAGTGTGTACACCACACACACCACAAATAGTATGTATACAGCCCACATAACGCAGAGTGAACTAAACTAAACTTTTATTTTACCAGGTAAGGCCCACTGAGCTACGTAGCTCTTTTTCAGATGCGACCTGTCTGCAAATGATTGCTGAAAAGAAATGGAATATCACGTGGAAATGTATAGCAGCCCACTGGCCGTTATGTGATCTCTGTGTCGTTCAAATGCCAGTCCTGCTAAGCCACACGCAAACTCACAGGAACCAAACCTAACGACCGTGTGATTACACGCGAACTCATAGGAACCAATGATAAGGAACGTGTGAGGTGCCGAATAATTACCGGCTCCAAATGCAAGAGAGGCCACTGTCCTTGGGAACAGACTGCATGATTACACCACATATACACTACACACAACACGCAGAGTGTGTACAGCGCACACACACACACACATAGGGTGTATACCTACACCACCACCTTCAAAACCTCCACCATCACCCCACCACCACCTCTCACCACCATCCCCACCACCACCACATCTCGTCACCGCCGCTTTCCGGCCGCTCACCGCATCATCTCGCGCAGCACGGTGGCCAGGCCGAGGGGCGGCCGCGGGTCGGCGTAGCGGTGCTGCAGCCGTGCCAGCGACAGCGCTGCGTCGCCGCTCGCCCGCGCCTCGCCCACTACGCGCTCGCGCCAGAATCTCAGCCGCCCGTCCCAGTCAGCCGGGTTCACGGCACGCGCCGCCTTGAACGCCGCAAACAGCACTCGGCGCCGCTCCTCGTCCGGCCACGGCGCCGCCGCCTCCTCATCACCGTCGCGAGCCGGCGAGCTCACCGGCAGGCCGACCGGCGAGTGGACTGCTGATGGTTTGGCCGGGGAGCTTACTACGATGCGAGCCGAGTGGACGGGCGAGCCAGCCGAGTGGACGGGTGAGCCAGCCGTGTGGCAGGCTGGTGAGCTGATCGGTGAGTTTAGTGGTGAGCGGACCGGTGAGCGGACCGGTGAGCGGACCGGTGAGCGGACCGGTGAGCCAGCTGGATCGTACATTTTATCCGGACCAATCATTCGGTCCAGAAGGGATGTTCTGTCGAGAACAGATGATCTGTGTAGATCGGGTGAATTGTTCTGAACCAGATACTCTATCCGCAGGAGACGCTATGTGGGATCTGGAGTCTGCAGTTGTGCGCTGATGTCATCACCTCCGGCATCACCTACATCACCACGCACATCACAGAAATTAACGTCACTAGCAACATCACAACACTAACATACCTGCAACATCAGCAATGATACCAACATCATCAGCACATACATCACCTCCACCAACATCACCAACCACATCACTTACATTAACAGCAAAATCAACACCATCACCACAAAAACATTATCATTGTTATCACCATAACATAGAGAATCACCATCATCACCTGCAACACACCTCAACATCAATATTAAAATCACCATCCCCTTCATTACAATCCCCTACACTATCATCACCAACAATCGCCATTCGCCACAAGGTGGCGGTAACATCACCACGACGCTTGTGCCAGGCTAGGTGCACATTGAGGCCACGTGAAGTGTCGAACGCCCGCTGGCAGGAGGTCATGGGGTAGAAACAGATGGAAATTCCTCCGGTACAGCTATTTAAGGCCTCACGAACTACGTGGTCAAAATAGATGTTAAATAATGTGGGAGCTGGAGGACATCCCTGTCGCACCCCAAGGTGTACAGCGAATGGCTCCGACTCCCGGCCACGTAGTTTAACCCGGGCCCGCTCACCATCATGAAGGTCCTTAATGATCGTGAACAGAGGGTCAGGGACTCCGAAAGCACGAAGAACAACCCAGAGCCCAGGCCTACTGATGGTATCATAAGCCTTGACCAGGTCAATAATGCAGAGGTGTAGGTCTTGTTGGAATTCCCTACACCTCTGCTGTAGCAGACGGACAGAAAATATGGCATCCGTGCAGGACTGCCCTTTCCTGAAACCACATTGAGGCTCCGCAAGCCTCTCCTCAGCGTGCCTAGCAAGGCGATGTTGAATAATCCTTGCCAGGACCTTTCCCGGCACACCACTACCACCATCACCTCCATCATCACCACCATCATCATCACCAACTATATCACCATCATCATCTTATCATCATCACCTTATCACCATCATCTACATCATCACCACCATCACCGATAGCATCACCACCACCACTTACATCACCCTCATTTACATCACCACCATCGTCACCATGACGTGAATCATCGCCTCATCACCAATACCAAAAAACGCCATTTTCCACGAAGTGACGGTGACGTCACTACGGCGCCTGTGCCAGGCTACATGCACTTTGAGGCCAGGTGAAGTGTCGAAGGTTTGCCGACAGGAGATCATGAGACAGATTCAGCAGGTGCCATGGGTTGACTGACAGATGTGTGGCCGATGCACCAGCTGTACCCACTACTGTGCCAACCGAATTCGAGCCTCCCGGCGCTCCGCTCGTTGTTGTGAGTGTCGCTCCTCCGCCCTCCATTGTTGTTGGAGGGCGACTGCATCCAACTGCCCAGTAGCGTCCTTCACGAGCCTCCTCCACAGAGGCCAATCTTGACACCGCTGGTACCAGTCTTCGGCAAGTCCACTCAGCTTCACATCCTCTTGTACCACATCACTCCATTACCACCATCACCACCTACAGCATCACCACCACCATCATCACCACCACCATCATCACCACCTACCTCATCACATCATCACCACCACCTACATCACCATCACCTACATCAATCTCACCACCACCTACATCACCACCACCTACATCACCACCACCGACATCACCACCTACATCACCACCACCTACCTCAATCTCACCACCACCTACCTCACCACCACCTACATCACCATCACCTACATCACCACCTACATCACCATCACTGACAACACCATCACCACCACCAACATCACCACCACCTACATCACCATCACCACCACTTACATCACCACCACCTACATCACCATCACCACCACCTACATCACCACCGACATCACCACCACTTACATCACCACCGACATCACCACCACCTACATCACCACCACCTACATCACCACCACCTAC
>CM025615.2:297509-320629 GCA_014621495.2 Entosphenus tridentatus
CACAAACACAACACACATACATACAGTACACACAAACACAACACACAGACACAACACACAGACACAACACGCATACATACAAAACACACACAACATACAACACAGAAAAACCACACACAAACACTACATACATACAAAACGCACACAACATACAACACACACACAACAAAGATCCGCCATATAGTGTTAACAGACTGTAGGGGCAAGTGCTGTTAGCGAGCACCTATGAAGGCCGGTACGGTGCATGAGGGGGTGGGTGGGCAGCACCACGCCTGGCCGACTTTGTCTCCCCAGTGGCGATGTTTACACATGACACTAAGTTCTCATTTGAGGCTGAGTCGACCTAGGGGAGGCCCTGGACTGGTTCAGATAATCGTCACTATCGTTGGTCATGACCAGGTATCAAACTCAGGTCGCCGGGTTCGTAGCGCAGTGCGCTAGCCACTACACTACCGTAACACACACACATACACAACACACACGTACACATACAATACAGACACAACTCACATACACACAACAAAGACAAACACACATACACAACCCAAAAAACAACAAGCACGCATATCACACAACGTGCGTGATGCGTACCCGAGGAAGATGAGCAGTGCGGTGGCGTACGCCAGGGCTCCCTGAATCCTCACCGAGTTACTCACCACACGGATGAGCTGCACACACACAGCACACACACAGCACACACATAGCACACACACAGCACACACACTGACAAAGACTCCCGTGTAGCCCACGCAGACTGTTGGGGCAAGCGCTGTTAGTGAGTAGCGCCTATGAAGTCCGGCACGGCACACGAGGGGGTGGGTGGCCAACACCACGCCCGGCCGCGTTTGTCACCCAAGTGCTGATATTTACACACTTCACTAGGTACTCAATTAAGGCCGAGTCGACCCAGGAGAGGTGCAGGGATGATTCAGATCTTCGTCGCTGTTATCGGGCGTAAGCGGGTTACTCGGTTCGTAGGTAGATGCGCCAACTACTGCACTCCGTTCCCCCACACAACCTGGAAAGGCCTCACCATCAGCCCCACAAAAACAAAGCACCTGCCTCCACCGCCTCCACTCTCCCATGAGTGATGGGACAGCTGCGGAGAGAATGGAGAAGTTTCTGTACCTGGGCAGTGTACTCATGACTCGTTCTGGTTTGGCAGCAGAGGTCTTACTCCGAATCAGTCGAGCAGCATTATCTTTTGATTATCTGTGTAATGCTGTGTGGACTGTGGACGCTACCTGGTCTATTACTCCACACGAAGCTGCGGGTCTTCTCGGCCAAAGTTATGCCCTCCCTTCTCTATGCTTGCGAAACATGGATCCCTTTGAATTAATATCTGCACCAGTTAGAAACATTCAGGCTGGCCTGCCTATGATCCATCCTGGCTTTAACCAGACTGTCCCATCAGTGAGGTTCTCCGGCAGGCAAGGCTGCGTTGGCTGGGTCATGTAGCCCGCATGCCCATCCACCGCATTCCCAAGCAACTTTCGTTTGACCGGATCGAGGGGGCTAAACGGGCACAGCATAAGCTAGAAAAGAGATTGGCTGATGCAGTACAGGAGGATGTGGAACTGAGTAGACTTGCCAATGATTGTTACCAGCGGTGTCAAGATTAGCCTCTATGCAGGAGGCTCATGAAAGACGCTACTGGGAAGTTGGGGACAGTCACCCTCCAACAACAGCGGAGGGCAGAGGAGCAATGCTCACAACAACGAGCGGAGTGCCCGTCGGCTAAAACACAGCAAGTTGGCACCGTACGAGGGACAGATGGTGCCTCTACCAGTCATCTCAGTCAACCCATGGCACCTGGGTCTTTTCCATGACCTCCTGTGAGCGAGCCTTCGACGCTTCACGTGCACAGGCACTGTCTTGATGTCACCATCACTTAGTGGCGAATGAGGGCTGTTGTTGTGTGTGTGAGTGAGTCTGTGTGAAAGTCTTACCACCACTGCCAGAGGAAGAGGGATGAATCCCATTCGCCGAGACACTGAGTCACTGTGATCAGTGTGAGCCTAAACACCACACAAACCACAAACATTACACACCACACACACCATATACAATACACACTACATACAATACCCACCACATACACCACGTGACGGCAACAACGATGGTGATGATGATGGTAATGGTGAGGATGGAAGTAATGGTAGTGATGATCTGATAGTGGTGATGGAAAAAATGGTGAAAATAGCGATGGTGAAAATGATGATGTGCCAATGGTGATAATGATGGTAGTAATGATGGGGAAGATAATGGTGGTAGCAATGGTGAAGGTGGTGAAGGTAGTGATGGTAATGATGGTGGTAAAGGTAGTCGTGATAGTGATGGTGATGAACGTGGTGATAATGACGATGATGATGTTACTCACATATCGCTGACGGCTGCTCACCAAGTCAAAGGCCAAACTCGCCCTGTACTCACTGTACACCTGAAAAATCATAGGCATCACCATCACCACCATCATCGCCATCACTGCCACCACATAATTATATTCACCACCAACAATGAATTACAACAGCCTTCTCTCACTCTCAGTTTCATGAAGGGTTAATAGCCTCAGCCGAGGCACCGGTGACTGCTCTAAAACCCCTGATTATGACTGTGAATCCGCACTGAACTTGGATGAGTTCCAGTTCTGAGACTTTTTAAATTAATTGATGGCAGTGATGATGGTGATGATGGTGATGATGGTGATGGCGGTGATGGTGTTCTTATCTTATATAGATTTATATAGCACCTTAATCCAAGGCACAACAATAATGAAATTGTACATAAGATGATATTGGTTAAAAAAATGGGGTATTCAAAGTGGTGTTGTAGTTATGGTGACAGGATAGGTGGGACTGGTTAAGGAGGGGTAGTGACAGGGGTTGAGGTAGTGATAGGGGTAGTGATTGGGGTAGAGGTAGGCCTGGTCGTAGCAGTAGGATGGGCTAGGGGAGAAGAGACGAGAAAGAGAAGCAGGTGAGTGGAGATGATTGCTCTGTATGCTGCAGTGGGAGTTGGTTGCAGTGAAGGGGAGCGAGAAGAGAGACAGAGCGAGAAGAGAGACAGAAAAAGGCACAGACAAGGACAGTGGAGACTGGGAGCGTAGAGGACGGGACGGTGGTGATGGTGGTGATGGTGGTGATGCCACCTCGTCGGTGATGTCGTTGAACTTGGTGATGAACGCGTGCTTCACAAAGTCCACCACCACCTCAGAAACGACGACCATCGCGACGTCCGGGACCAACACCCACAGGTGATCTACGGGGGACACGTAGACACACGGGAGACGCGGGGACATGGGGAGAGAGAGACACGGAGAGAGAGGGACATGGAGACACGAGGATGCAGGGAACATGGGAGAGACGAGGATGCGGCAGACACAGTGACGTGGGGAGAGAGGGACACGGAAACACAGAGACGTGAAAACAAAATGAGAAGCATCTCAAACGACTCGATTGCGGTGATGTGGCGATGTTGTTGCTGCTGTTGCTGGTGATGATGTTGTTGATGTCGTTGAGGTGGAGGAGATGATGGCCTCACCCGGGTTCCAAGAGAACTGCTCCATGTTGCGCAGACAGACAACCAAGAGTAGCACGGCGTTGTGGAACCGCTCACGGATGTCTGGGAGGCAAAAGAGGGATGGGGTCAGAGTCCCCCACGTGAGTCCCACGTGTTGTGTCACCACACATGTCCACGTGTCTCCATGTCGAGCTATGTGCGTGTGCTGTGTGTCAACGTGCCTGTATCCCTATATTTCAGTGTTCATGTCTCTCCATGGCCATGTGTGTGCGGTGTCCCCTGTGTGTGTATTGCATGTGTGCCGCGTGCGTGCTGCGTGTGTACTGTGTGTGTACGCTGTAACTTGTCTGAACTGCGTATCCCACGTGAGTCTCATGCATCTCATGTGCTTCCTTTCTCGTGATTATCAGGCTTTGCGATGAGCGCTAATCGCTGTCGCCCCCCCACTCCACTGTCCCCGTGTGGGATTCAAAGCCCAACCCCGAACCGTCGGTTGCTTGGCTCTGCCTGGCCCTGCTGGGACCCACTCACCACTGTTAGACATCTGGAAGAGATTGTTCTTCTCAAACTTCTTGAACACGCTTCCCTTGAGCTCCACAAACTGCAAACGCACTCACACACACACATGCACGCGTCAACTCCTACAGAGACACACGCACACACACTGTGTTCCTGTCTCTCCTCGTGCGTCCCCCCCTTTGTGTTACCCTCTTTATGTCTCCTCCTTTGTGTCCCCGTATCTCCCCGCGTGTCTCCCCATGTCCCCCCATGTGTCCCCCCGTGTGTCCCCCCGTGTGTCCCCCCGTGTGTCCCCCCGTGTCCCCCCCCGTGTGTCCCCCCGTGTCCCCCCCCGTGTGTCTCCCCGTGTGTCTCCCCGTGTGTCCCCCCGTGTGTCCCCCCGTGTGTCTCCCCGTGTGTCTCCCCGTGTCTCCCCCCGTGTCTCCCCCCGTGTGTTGCCGTACGTTGTTGGACATCATGATGGTGAGTAGGGATTTGTTGTGGGAATTGAAGGCGACGTTCAGCGTCGTGGCCTGCACCAGCACCAGGATAGAGTGCAGGACTTCCAGGTTGCAAGTCAGGGGTCAAGGGTCATCGAGACGTGATCATCCCCAACACCCCTACCCCGTCACAAAGATGGTGGCAACAAAGACGAGGATGATGGTGGTGACAGCGATGATGGTAGTAGTGCTAGTGGTGATGGAGGTGGTAATGGTGGTGGTAATAGTGGTGGTGATGGCGGCAATGCTAGTGGTGGTGGTCATGACAGTAGTGGTGGTGGTGGTGATAGAAGTAGTGGTGGCGGTGATGAGCCATGTGGAGGTGTTACCACGGTGTTAGTGATGATATGTTGATGAGGTTTGATGACACGGTTGATGGTGTTGAAACGCTGTTGACCATGAGGTGGGCGAGGAGGTGGGCGAGGAGGTGGGCGAGGAGGTGGGCGAGGAGGTGGGCGAGGAGGTGGGCGAGAAGGTGGGCGAGGAGGTGGGCGAGGATACAGACGTAGAGCACGGCCATAAAGAGGTGAGGCACGAGGCCCAGGCGGTGGCGGGTTGGTGCACGTGGCTCTGTCGCTGTCCAGTAGAGCGCGTCCAGGATGTCCTGGCCGAACGACGAGAAGAGGCGGTCTGCCACCTACACACGGACACAACAGAGACGGATCCCGTGTAGCCCACACTCAGAGCACTGACCGCGGCGCCACCGCTCCCCAGCGCTGGCCCTGTGTTGCGTGGAGATAGGGAGAGGAGATCCGTGGCCACACGGAGACAATTTCCTCTCTAACGGGATCATCGCTTGAGCTACGCTAACAGCCACCCACCACACCCACCACCATCAATGATAAAGACCCCCCCCCCCCCCCCCCGTGCACCGTGCAGCCTTTAACAGACTGTCGGGGCAAGTTCTGTCAGCAAGCACCTATGAAGGCCGGGACGGTGCAAGAAGGTGTGGGTGGCCAGCACCACACCCGGTAGCATTTGTCTCCCTAATGGCGATATTTACTACACACTGCACCAGAAATCCTTTTGAGGCTGGGTAAAACCAGGGGAGGTCCAGCATCGCTTCAGATAACCGTCACTAGTTTTGACCATGCGCAGGAATTTAACTCAGGTCGCCAAGTTAATAGCGCAGTGTGCTAACCACAACGCCACCACTCCCTACACACAGCACTCAGTGTGTACCTGGTGTGCACCACCACTGCAGTTCACCACCAAGTGTTGGTACATGTGGTATGGTGGTACGTGTGGTGCATCTGTAGTGACTAACTTGGAGACGATAAGACTTGGAGGCACTTCTTTATTAATGATTACCATCGGGATTAACACACCTAATATTTAGTCCGTCTATTATTGGCGACGCCACTCAGCCAGGACAGTTGGTAGGCTGAATGACTAGCGGCACCCCGAGATGGTAGAGACGGAGACGACGACGAGAAGAATGGTGAAGATGACGAAAAGAATGGTGACGAAGGACTTCAGCAGCACGACAAGGATACCACTCCAACAACAGCCCCGAGGTCCCCCACAGGGGCCCCTCTTACACTCTCTGCGTGGCCTCGCTCCGCCCCCGGCCACGTCCCCTTTCTGGAACCTACTAGCAGGTTTCTGGTGGGTCCCTTCTTGTGACGTGTCCCCTAGATCCCCCTATCGTGTATATTCTGGCCTGCTGACGTCAGGACTGCCGTACGCCGCAGATCCCCTTTTCTGACAGCAGCCAACGCTATGCCACTACACGTACTGTGGTGTGTGACGGCGTATGGTAGTGCGGTGTATGGTGGTGTTGTGGTAGGTGTGGTGCATGTATGGTAGTATGGTATGTCACAGTGTATGGTGGTGTGGTGTATGATGGTGTAGAGGTATGTGTGGTGCGTGTATGGTGGTGTGGTGTGTGATAGTGTATGGTGGTGTGGTGGTATGTGTGGTGCGGTAGTACGTGTTGTGTGGTGGTACGTGTGGTGTGGTGGTGTGTGGTGCGTTTATGGTGGTGTGGTGATACGTGTGGTGTGGTGATACATGTGGTGCGTGCATGGTAGTGTCGTGCGGTGTCTGACAGTGTATAGCGGAGTGGTATATGGCGGTGTGGTGATCCGTGTGGTGTGGTGGTACGTATGGTGCGTGTATGGTGGCATGGTGCGGGACAGTGTAAGGTGGTGTGGTGATACGTGTGGTGCATGTGTGGTGTGTTACGGTGTGTGGTGGTGCAGTGTATTGTGGTCTAGTGTGGTGTGTAGAGGCCGACCAAAATTCGGTTTCGGCGCTGAAAGTTGGCAAATGGCCTCTTTCGGAAGAGTTTCGGTTTCGGCCGAAAGTAAATTTTTAACTTTCGGTCTGGTTTCGTTTTCGGCCGAAACCAGAAATTCTGTTTCGGTCGGCCTCTAAACTACACGCGCGGACACGCATGCGACTCCGGGCAGCAGCGGTTGATGGCAGACGCTTCTCATTCTCTCCGGCGATCGCAAACAGTACACACTCAAGCAAGGATGGGGGTGAGAGGGGTGTGATGGTGGTGGTGAGGGGGGATAAGACAGACGACGGAGAAGAATAAGAAAAAAAATAACTCCCCCCCCCCCCCCAAAACCACCAAACTAGCGAGCAGCAGCAGCACACGCATAGCCAGCACTCGCAGCAGC
This sequence comes from Entosphenus tridentatus, assembly GCA_014621495.2. Lineage (NCBI taxonomy): Eukaryota > Metazoa > Chordata > Hyperoartia > Petromyzontiformes > Petromyzontidae > Entosphenus > Entosphenus tridentatus. The sequence goes on from CM025615.2 coordinate 304,657, forward strand.
AGCAGCAGTCCACCAGGAGCACTTTTGTTTGAGCGGCTCAGAGGCTGGGCTCTCACAGGCAGCTCGAGGCACACACCACACACACACGCGGGCGCATGCACAGTACACAGACGCGTGCACGCACAGCACACTGAGCAGATTATAGCAACGTGCTGATGCCAACAGTGTGCATACGCGCGCGCGCACACTCACTCGCTCATACACCCACCAGCCACACACACACACCAACCCACCCACCCCTCCAATGATCCATTTCAACCCTCCCACCACCCCCCTATCCCAGCCCACCTCCTCCTCCTCCACATGGGTTCCACACAGCAGAAGGAGGCTTTGGTGTGTGTGTGCGAGTTTGAGACACGTCTAGAGGCCGACTGAAATTCGGTTTCGGTGCCGAAAGTTGACAAATGGCCTCTTTCGGCATAGTTTCTGTTTCGGCCGAAGCAAAAAAGTAAACTTTCGGTTTCGGCCGAAACCAGAAATTCAGTTTCGGTCGGCCTCTAGTGGTGTGTTACAGTGTATGGTGGTGCTGTGGTACATGTGGTGCATGTATGGTGGTGTGATGGCATGTGTGGTGCATGTATGGTAGTTTAGTGTGTGACGGCGTATAGTGGTGCAGTGTATGATGGTGTGGTGTGTGACAGTGTGTGCGGTGTGCAAATGCACCTCAAGCATGTTGTAGATGATGTAGAGCTTGATGACCGATTGCCCGCGGATGAGGTGGTATGTCATCGAGTAGTCTATGTGCTGCATCAAAACGTAGCAACCGGCCATTATGACTCCCTTGAGTATATCGCACACCTGTGCTGGCTCCAGCCAACGCTTACGCCTGCGCACGTACACATGCACACACGCACACACCGTGGTGTGATGTAGGGTATGGTGCATTCTGGTGTGTGATGGTATATGGTGTGCTTTGGTGGTATGACTGTGTGTATTATTGTGGGGACCGGTGGTACAGCAGGTAGCGCACTGTGCTACGAATCCGGCGACTTGAATTTCATTCCCACTCACAGCCAACTTCACTGACAATTATCTGAACTGGTCCTGAGCCTCCTCTAGGTCAACTCAGCCTTAAAATTGGTATCTAGTGCGGTGTGTAAACATCAGTACTGGGGAGACAAAGAAGGCCGTGCATAGTGCTGGCCGTCTACATCCTCGTGTGCCGTGCCGGCATACATAAGTCCTCGCTAACAGCACTTGATCTTTGTCTTTCTGGAAAATGGTGAATATGGCATGTGATGTATAGTGATGTGTGGGTGATGTATGATGGCCTGTATGGTACAATGTGTGGTGCCGTGTATGCCGTGGTGTAGAGAGAGGAAGTGTAGCGGTTAGTGCTCTGCACTAAGAACCCAGTGACCCGAGTTGCATTCCCCCTCACAACCAATAACAGGTCGACTCAACCTCACATGTGTAAACATTGCCACTTGGACGACAAAGGAGGCCGGGGGTGGTGCTGGTCACCCACCCCCAAGTGTGCCGTGCTGGCCTTCTTAGGTGCTCGCTAACAGTATTTGCCTCGAGTCTGTTAAGCCTATACGGGGGATCTTTGTCTTTCGAGGTAACGGTTAATACGGCATGTGGTGAATATGAAATATAGCACAGGTGGCTACATGTGGTGTGAAAAAAGTTGAACCTACATAATGATGTGTAGGTGGTGTATGGCGTGGCATATGATGGTGTGTGGTGGTGTGTATGGTCCGGCATGATGTGCGGTGGTACCCATGTGGCCGGCACGGCACGGTGCACAACCTCAGCAGTGCCAGGCCGATTCTCAGCGGCAGCAGCGTGAAGACGAAGAGGAACGCGTCAAGACAGAGACACGAGCCAAACGCCATGAGCTGCACGCGCGGAAAGACACGCACGGACAAGAACATACACCTATATGCACATACATACTCTACATACACGGCGAGTGTGCACACCTTGTCACACCGTCTCACACACAGTGCAACAACAACAGGAGCTGCCGCTAAGTAGCGGTGATGTCACCACGGGGCTTGTTCCAGGCCAGCTGCATATTATCTGCCTGGCACTCCGTGCTGCCTCCAATTTCACGAGCCCCCTCAAAAGAGGCTGACCTTGACACCGCTGGGACCAGTCTTCAACCACATACCTTCTTACACCCTCTCCCACACACAATAAAAGGGGGCATACATCCTCTTACACCTACACACATCGGGCGCACGTCCTCTTAAACCTACAAACACACGGGGCGCACCCTCTCTTACACCTACACACACGGTGGGCACCCTCTTTCACCTGCACACAAACGGTGGACACCCTCTTTCACCAACACCCTCTTTCACCTACACCCACACGGCGAACATACCCTTTTACACCTCGACATACGTGGGGCGCACCCTCTTACATCTACACACACACGGTGCGCACACCCTCTTACACACACATACACAGGGCGCACACCTTCTCAAGCTCCCGCGGGATGCGTAGGAAGGTGTAGACGCGCTGCCTGCGCTCGCTGTACGAGGCCTCGTTCCGCTCCAGCTGGTACCCACGTGCCAGCTCCTCCGCCAGGAAGCACAGCACACCTGGGCACACGCCACATTGTACGCACGCGGCACACGACGTGTACACTCCACACTGTACACACGTGGCACACGACGTGTACGCTCCACACTGTACACACGTGGCACACGACGTGTACGCTCCACACTGTACACACGTGGCACACATCGTGCACGCTCCACACTGTACACATGCGGCACACGACGTGTACGCTCCACACAGTACACACACGGCACACGACGTGTATGCACTACATACATGACACACTAAATACACGAGACACACCACATAAACAATACACACACATACTATACCCTCCACATATAACATACACACCACATACACGATACAATCCATATGTACCACATAACATACATAAGACCCACAATATCCTCCACACACTACATATAACATACAGACCACATACACAATACTGTACACAAAATAAACACCACACACACTCTATATACAATGTACACATGAGACGCACCACAAACCAAATACACACACACACACCACATTTAACATACACACCGCATGCACAAGCCACACAAGACACTTCACACACATCATATATTACACACCACGCACGACATACCCACCATACACCCCATACCGTATACACTATACAGATACACACCATGTACATCTTCCATGTAGCGTACACACCACACACTATATATAAACTATACACACCACAAATGGCATACATATCACATACATCATACACTCTACGATCCACAAATATAAACACGCACACACAACATACACACATTGTATGCATACACGCATATACATTATACACAACACACACACCATCTACATCATATGAACCTTATGGCGGGACGTCGGGGTCCGGAATAAACGGAAGTCAAAATCGTAATTCATTTATTTTTGGCGACTCCGTCCCACCACCGCGCACATAAACGCCGCGACCCGCCTGACACGGATCATTCTGTCTTGTTGTCCAAGCGCAATGAGGACGAATTCTGCACTCCATGCACGGGTATGTGCAGGATCATACGTCTTATCCAAAGCTGCTCAAACTGCCTACATGACTTAAGTCCTTTATTTGTCATAACAGTATTCATAACACAGTGAAACTGCTCTCTTATCTTCATTATTATGTGACCTACCAATGTCTGCTGCCAGGATCAATCGATGACAATCCTATTACCTGCAGATATTTAACAGATGAGATGCATTGTACCGTTAATTCCTCCTGTTTGATAATACTTCTCTTGTCCATATGCATCTGTGCAGATATTTTTTTTGCTGTTAAGCCAAAGTTCCCACATACCGCTCGTATCAATGCGGATAAGAGCAACGACCCACTACTCTGTAGAGCAACATTGGTATAAACGCTTGTTACAATATGAATAGCGCATTGAAAACGCGTTATATTTTATATACTGTTTACAAAGTGTGTTTACAATCCACACTGAGAAACACGATGATTGACTGAGGGGTGTAATTTTTTTTTTCGATAGTGTATTTAAACAGAGGTACTGCAGGTAAGTAGTTCTCAGTTTTAAAGGCATAGTTTAACAAGACAACACTTGCCACCATCCTTCAAACCCATTGGTGAAAAAGAGCAAAGTTTTTGTTTACATTATGTTTATGCGAGAGCCGGGGGCTTATGGGACCCCGGGGTCCCGCCATACGGTTCATATACATAACACTCACTCCATACACACCACAGTCTACACACTAAAGATCCCTTTTGGGACAGGCCCAATTCGTGAGCACCTATGCATGCCGTAACAGCAAAGGGGTTGGGGTAACCAGCACAACGCCCGGCCGCCTTTGTCTCCTTTGTCTCCTTAGTGGCGATGTTTAGACATCGCACCAATTACTCAGAGGCAGAGTCGACCGAGGCGAGGTCCATGATCAATTAAAATAAATGTCACCGGTGTTTGACGTGAGTGAGAATCGAACTCTGGGTTACTGGGTTCGTAACGCAGCACGCTAAGCGCTACAATACCGCCCCTCACCCTACACAGACACCATGGACATAACACACCACACACATCATACACTCCACACACAGCATGCCTCCCAAACAAACCTCACACCACATACACCACACATACATCTCACGCACACTTAACCTTACACACCACACACACAATATTCCTTACCCCTGTGCACTCCACGCCCGGCGTGCGCACAGCCCGACACACCAGTGCACTCTTCACACATACACCACACACTCCTGCTCACTCCACACACCCTACACACACAGGTGCACACCTCACACACACCACACGTACACTTCTCCTAACCCCCTGGATACACCACTCACACACCCCCTACACACGCCACACACACACACTCTTCCTCACCACTTACACACACACAACCACTACTTCTCACCCCCTACGTACACCCCACACACACCTCACATACACCACAAGCCCTCCAGACCACTACCACCACCACCTCACACTCGTGCCCTCACCCGCCCTTCGACTCCTGCCCCCCGCGGCCCCCGCGCCCTGCTGCTCCGTGAACCCGACGCTCTCGGCGCGCCACGCTGCGGATGAAGCCGCCGCAGGCGCGGAAGGGTTCGGGGCCGACTCGGCCGCCGTGGGGGTTCTGAATCCGCCGTTGGCGTCCCCCGCATCCTCCTCCTCTGCCTCCTCCCTGGCGCCGCGGCCCCGCAAAAGCGCGGCCATCATCACGCAGCGATGGCGTGCGGGCGGACGTGACGTCACGTGTTTAGGGACGTGACGTCACGGGACTGAATGACCACGCGCAGGGCCCTCCTCCTCGTGGACTCACGCGTGTGTCGCGCGTGTGTACCCCGCATGAGTGTGCCGTGTGTGTGTACCCCGTGTGTGTGTACCATGTGTATGTGTACTGTGTGTGTACCCCGTGTGTGCCCCGAGTGTGTCCTATGTTGTGCGTCACAATAGAGGTCCGCGTAAAACGAGAACTCCCAGTGACGGCCCTTATAAACATCTGGCAGTCCATTTCCACGATTGGTTCAAGCAAGCCTGATGGCTGACGAGACACTGAATATGGCAACCAGGCCTTGCCTATAAATATCTAACAGGTCAGGATTGGTTCAAGGGAGTGCCACCCCGCTAATGAGACATGGAATATAAAATCCAGTTCTCACCGCTATTGGCACAAGCGAGCCTTACTGCTGCTGACGAGACACTGTTGAAACCAGTACAGAGTTGTGCGTGTGTTGAACCAACGATACACTAACGTCAAGAAGGCAGGGTGGCTGATGGGATGTGTAACATTTTTTTTATTATGTGGAGAGATGGATAAGTGAAGGAGACATGACCATCTTGATTGTATCCTCCACAATGACGGACATCTTTTTGGTTCTTTCGGTAAAGTCACGTAGAAGGGAAATAATAAAATAAAACAAAATTCTCACGACGTTTCGGCCACAACACAAGCAGCCGTCCTCAGGTGAAGAAACAGAGCTGTCGGAAAGACAGCGCTCCAATGAACACTGCTAAGCTTGGCAGCGTATTTTAAGCTGGGTGGGAGGAGAGCGCCTTGACAAAGGAGATTACATATCAACAGAGGAATTTAGCATAGAAGTAGCTATGATAATGTGAGAGATTAGCATGATGTTAAAGTGAGAACGGTCATGATTATTTTTTACACGCTTTTATTTAACTCACTCTGTTGTTGTCGTATCCTCAAATCTTGTAACTCAATTTTAACCCACTTCCCAATATGGTATCGACTGCAAACTTGGTATACTTATGTCATACTGATGACAATACTATATTCTATCAAAAAAAGTATTTTTAAACATTCATTTTTTATGTTACTCGCGGTAAGTACCCGGCGTTGCCCGGGCAAAAAAGACAGACACACACATCGACCTACACACATAGACATTGAGCCACACACACAAAGACATCGACTTTAGATACACACACATAGAGTTACACAAATCGACGTACACACGTACAGCAACTCACATACACATACGTAGACTCTCACACACATTGACCAAAACACACATAAGGACTTACACACATATCGACTGACACACACACACATTCGCCTACACACACATAAACATATAGACTCACACACACATACACATCGACGTACACACACACATTGACTGACACACATAGACACACACATAGTGACTTACACACTCACATGGAGCCATGCACACACATCGACTAACACACACAGCGACTGACACACACACATGGACTGACACGCACACTTGGACTTACACACATTGATGTACACATACACACATCTGGCGTTGCCCAGGCAAAAAAGGCACAGACACATATCGACTTACACACACACATGGACCTAAACGCACACACATATGGACTGAAACACACAGACACATCGTCTGACACACACACATCGACTTACACAGCAATCCCCGATGATACCACAGCTAGAGCAATTATCTGTCTCTGGCGAGCCTTAACAAGGAGCAGTTTGAAAAAAAAGGTCTTCCCAGTACCGGCAGGTGCATCAAGGGAAAAAAAAGACTCGATTTGTAGTCTCAATGTCTTCCAAGATTTTCGTGTAGGCTTCTATTTGTGCATCCATGAGCTTTGGTTAATTTTCCTAAATAAATTTAAGAAGCTGTAAAGCATAATAGCATATTTAACGTAGGATCTCTTGAGTAAGGGTATGCAGGTTGTCCCTGTAGGGCTATGGTAATCCTAGAGACGTGAGGTATTTTCCACCAATGGAGTGCAGTTTGTCCTGAAGGAGGATGAGGGGCTGTTTGAAGATGACATCAGAAAAGTTGATGTCGAGGTTTGTATTTTGTCATAGAGCTCCGTGGAGGATGTCCTCACCCATGCCCTCTTTGTATTTTTAGCAGAGTCCCATGGGGTTAGATGGGCTGGAAACTTGAAGATTCATGCAGAAGAGCAATGTCAGTTGGAAAGGGGACTGACCAACAGAAGCTTCTGTCATCGCTTTATGAAGATGGTGATCATGCGCAAGAATTGCACGAAAATTGCAAGCTTCCCTGTATGTTTGACAGACAACTCCTTGCACTGTTTAGAGGTCTTGGAAATGTGTGGCCTTTGGCAACATGGAGAAGCATTGGGATAAAGTAGCACTGCTGATTGTTGGGATGAACTGTGTAGACTCAACCTAAGGCATCCGATTCACTGTCAGTAGCACGTAGCTTCAATTGTTTTTGAGCAGTCCATGTATAGTAGGAGGGAACTGAATGGTAGAGTAGGTTGGCAGCAAATGGGTCAGTTAGGCACAAAACAGAGAACGCCATAAGGGTGGTATGTTGTGGAGCCAGGGCCTGTTGTTTGGCATTTCCTTTGGTGACGTAGATGCATTGACCATCTTGAAGGTGAAGTGCCAAATGGACGACTGGGGGAACGGTCATGGATGGGGAAGCCAATAATTCAGCAAATGGCCTCATTGTTGGTGATGTATGTCCGTTGGGAAAAAAGTTTGAGCTCATGCACACTTTGCCCTCTGTTTTGTAAGGCAAAGACAGCCATGTTAGAGCCTTTGTTGATATATTGGCAAACATATTTGATGCCTTTTTTTAGAATAGCAGCATTTAACATTAAAGTGGGCCTGGAAGATCTTGCATAGGAGAGGGCAGTAGGGAACGATCCACAGGTTGTGAACCTTAATTAGCGAGTTAGTGGCAGGTCTGAGCGTTGTTTGAAATCCACCATGCTCAGTATTTCTGTGACGATATAGATAGCCATCATGGGCCAACTGAGTGTCTTTCAAGTAGTTCCATGGATACCTCTTGGTACACCTGTGGTCTTGCATACATGGCACATTTGGATAGAACTGGCCACATGGGCCATGAACCATTTGGTTGCAGACCACGTAGAAAAAGGGCAGGGTCTTGATGGGGGTGAGGTAGCTCAGCACTGATAAATGTGTCAATGTGACTTGCATTGTTTCCCTCATCAATAGCGAAATGTGAGCATGAGGAAGACGACATTTTTGCCACCCAATGGTGTGTAAGTTACTGCTTGTTTATCCAAAGAGGCCACCTTCGTTGGTCGTAATAAGCATCATGAGGTAATAAACTTAGAGTTTTAAGACCCTCGCTAAGATGTCATGTCTGTCTGGTGGCTTTTGGTTTTGATAAAGGTAAACCTGGATCTCCTTTCATTTAGGATTGCAAGTGAAGGTGATGAAGAGATGAGGCGTGGCATATTGGCTGATGTACGTCATGGCATCCTGAGTCTTGTCATGCATGTATCTTTGTGGAGCTGTGAAAGATGAAGGCAAAATAAGTAATCTGCCCACATTGTGAGCGTTTGCATCTCCTTCCACATTGATGGCGTCCCAGAGATGAGCATACTGTTCACACGCAGGCGGTTTTGATTAGGTTGAATGTAAAGAAGGTGCTCACTCTCAATGTTGGCATACTCATTGACAACATAGTGGTGAAAGAGGTTGGCACACCATAATGTGCTTTCCTCCTCTGTCCATGATCATGAAGGAGCAGAAGTTTTTTTAGAGGCGACAGTTTTGTGAGGATGTCTTTGTCCTGCAGCCTTGTAATTGGAGGAATCGTGACGTGGTACCCATCTTGGCCTTGCGACAGGAAAATGTGTTAATGTAGGGCATCGTATGCTCTGTGTCAGGAAATCGTGCGATGGTGTTTTCTTGGTATGGAAGAACAATGTCTCTCTCTCAATGTTCCTCACCCACTGTAAGAAAGCAAGGTCAACAATATTTGGGGCATTGAACCTCCCTGCGTGCTCCCCGCTTTGGTGGAAAGTAAAGATGCGGTACGGCAACATTGAAATGGGTGATGTTCCCACGAATGTAACAAAACGATAGACGAAATGCAATGGGCTGTAGCTAAGAAAGTGGAACGTATATAGCAATATAACATTAATCAGCATCGCAAGACTACGTATCAGTTAATAGTGGGACAGAAGCAATCGAAACAATAGAAATGCATTGAAGAAATAAGCAGAAATAAGTGTACATTAAAGAGCAGCAGTACGCACAGGTAAGTTGAGAAGCAGGATACAGTCTAGATCATAGACTGGCAGTACGCCGACTCAATGACATAAGCATTGCTAGAGTCGACATTAAAAGCTGGCAATACGGGCAGCAGCTGAAAAAGCAGGATACAGTCGACATGAAAGGCTGGCAGTAAACAATGAACCGGAGTTCTTATCTGCACACAAACATTAGTATTGTAATATTTGCCAAGTTATTAGTTTCATAATAGTAAAAATGAACCTGAGTTCTTATCTGCACACAAACATTATCATTGTAATATTTGCCAAGTTATTTGTTTCATAATAGTAAACAATGAACCTGAGTTCTTAGCAAAAGATTAAATAAAATTGTACTTTACATTTCCGGGGTGAGGCCTAGTCCCGTGCAGAGCCCGCGGCCTCGCCTAGATTGTCCAGCCGGAGAAGGTGAGACATTGGCAGGCTGGGGGCTGGGCCGCTACCCCCGGCCCCCCAGCATCCCCCCGCCCGAACTACAAACATACTGTACTACAAGAATACAATCTAAGCGCTATAATATTTGTATGTACCGAGGCTATAGTAGTAAGTGCACACATTGGGGTGGGGGAGGGGGAGAGAAGAGGGCATGACACATGGATACATTTACCGCGAGGGCTGCGAGTATTTGTTGTTGCATTTCGAACGCGAAGAAGAAATCTCCCCCGACCCCCCAGCGATGACGCGCGTGCGTTGCGAGGGGCAACCCCCGTGCCGCTTGGGCGGGGCCGGGAATAATTAAATAACGTGAAATAGCACAACATTGTAAATTAAACTACTTTAAAGTTTACGGATGGGAAAACGGAATAGCCTATTCCCACCGCGGGGCTTAGGGCATGCTGCCTGTCAAAAAAAATTCGACGTAACCCCACCGTTCGAGAGCCAAATCCCTCGCAAACGCGCGAGCGCAGCAACTTTATATATTAAAAAAAGAAGAAAGAAAGAAGATAGATAACCAACATATGAGCAGTTACTTTCTATTGCCAATACAGACATTCACTAAAATAAAGGGCTTTAAAACGTTACCTTTACATTGGAACATATACAAACAACATACGAGCAGTTACTTTCTATTGTAAATGCAGACAAATTCACTAAAATAAAAAGGCTTAAAAACGTAACGTTTACATTTTAACATATTAACAACATATGAGCAGTTACGTTCCATTGTCAATGCACACATATTTTACAAAAATAAACGGCATCAAAACTTTACATTTCAATAACATATTTAGAACATATGAGCAGTTACTTTCCATTGTCAATGCAGACATATTTACAAACATAAACGGCTTAAAAACTTACACGTTTACATTACAACATATGACCAACATATCACCAGTTACTTGCGATTATCAATCGAGACATATTCACAAACATCAACACATGAAAAGCTGTAAAATAATAAGATATTCACTACATATGAACAGTTACTTTACATTCTCAATGCAGACATTCCCAAAAATAAACGGCTTAAAACCTTTACGTTCAAATGACAACATATTAACAAGAAATGAACACTTACTTCCCATTGTGAATACAGACATATTTGCTCAAAAATAGTACGCGCGCCCAGTCAGTTACAACAAGAGTATATGCAACATATAATGCAAAGTACTCGAACAGAAAAAAAATCTTTTAAACTTTTTAGTACATTGCATAAAAGTGTGTTTAAAAAAAAGTGTTTTTAAAAATATATTTTTATTCTACCAGCTAGGGCCCACTGAGCTATATAGCTCTTTTTCAGAAGCGACCTGGCCATAAGTCATAGCTCAACGAAGTATATTATCGAGTGGACATTTCTAGCAGCCAAATACTCTAAACCAGGGGTCGGCAACCTGCAGCTCTGGAGCCGAATGCGGCTATTTAAGGACTGCTTCGTAATGTTATTTACATGCATTGCCGCTCTTTAAATTTTTAGTTGTTTTATCGAATTCGAAAAAAATGGCTCTTTTTATTTTGGTTGCCAACCCCTGCTCTAGGTGTGTGTTGTTGATTCTAAATATGGAGGGAAACATCAGAGGACCCGGAGAAAAAATCCATGTGACCACGGAGAGAGAGAGACATACAAACTTCAAATATACAGGCGTGATCGAGATCAAACTCTGAACCGGTTCTGAGACTCGTGTCACTAGCAGTTTGCTCGCTTGAACTAATTCTGGTGAACTGCCAGATGGGTTTATAGGCAAGGATCCTCTCTATGTGTAGTGACTGACTCAGAGACACTAAGAGTATGAGGCCCTCTGGTTTATTAACACGACCTGACAGTAACACTTAGTAACTAAAGTTCCCAGTCAGGACAGCTGGTAGACTGCCTGACTGGTGACGCCGAGATGGTGAAGACGGAAACGCCGGTGAAGACTCCAGCAGCACGACGGGATGCCACTCCAAACGACAGCCCCAAGGTTCCCTCCCGGGGCCCCTCTTATACTGTCAGCGTGGCCTGGCTCCGCCCCCGGCCACGCCCCGCTTCTGGAACCTACTAGCGGGTTCTCGATGTGCCCCTTCCATCACTTTTCCCCTACATTCCTCTCTGGTCTATCACGTGACCTGCTGTCAGTCAGAGCTGCTGTAAGCTGCAGGTCCCCTTCCCTGCCAACAGCCAGTGCTATGCTGCTACGTGACCGATTCTATGTCACTACATCACCCCCCCCCAAAAAAAAATAATCAGCCATCCTGGCTGCCATCAATCACCTGCGCAGCAGGAAGCTTTAAGAACAACATAAACCCAACAGGGAGAATTGACAATTTCCGACGAGAACCCACAGTAATGAACCTGGACCCCACTGAACCCGGACCCTGTCAGCATGCCACAGCCCATGAGCATCGGGAAGGACCCCAGGTCAACCAGTAGTTACAGCCCGGCTCGCGTCTGCGGACACCCGCCAGACGGCGTCGGCACTAATTTGGTCATGCTACCATTCCTGAATGTTCTGTTTGAGAAGAGGCCTGATAGCTTGTTGGGACACTCTCTCCACAGAAAAGCCACCCACACAGATTCCTACCTACAACCTGATTCCCACCACCATCCGGCACAGAAGAATTCCCTCATCAAAACACTACACCATAGGGCCCACTGCATCGCCGACCAACACCACCTAGCCAGTGAACTGGAACACGTACACCAAGCCCTCAAGATGAATGGGTACTCGGACCGCATTATTCGCAAAGCTGTTTCTCCAACCAAGGAGAAACAATCTCCTGAGAATTGAATAAAAACCATCACTTTACCATACATAGCAGGTGTTACCAAAAATATTTCCAAAATCTTAAATAAACACAAGATCCAGGTCCGATTCAATACAGTACACAAAATCCGTGATCTAATCCCATCTGTGAAGGTCATTCCTGACATGCAATGCCCTGGAGTCTACAAACTGAGTTGTACCTGCGGTAGCAGTTACATTGGGAAAACGAAACGACATGTTTCGGACCGTGTTCGCGAACACAAGGCAGATCTGAAACACGGCAGAATCAATACCTCTGCCGTAGCTGACCATTGTTTTAATGCAGTGGGCTCGCATGATATTGTTTTTTCCCGAGACCAAGGTACTCTGCAAACCTTCGGGCTACTATCAAAGGTTTGTTCATGAAGCCATCCAGATATATAAACATAGACAAAACTTCAACCGAGAAGATGGATACAAATTGAACATTCATTGGAAGGATGTTATCAACCAGGTAATGCCTTAACTTGTTTCCATCATTACCTGCCGGTTTACTGCCAGCCCCGCCCACGTCCCCCCCCCAGCCTCACGCCCTCTTACCCGAGCGCTCACGCGGCACCCCCCGACCCCACACCCCCCTCTCTCTCCCCTCTCTGACCTATATAACCTCTTGCCACGGCAGCTCTCCCGCCGACTTCAGCATTTTCTTGCTGTGGTTGTTCCACCTGATGAAGACCGCTTGTGTTGCGATCGAAACGTCGTGATTTGTTTTCTTTTATTTCTACCTACGTGACTTTACCCAAATAACCAAACAGGATGGATTCATGCAGTCACGAAAGCTTCAAATCAAGATAAAAGTTAGTCAAATTTGGAAATGTAATGCAATGCAACAAAGAGAGTCGGTCAACACAATTAACGCATAGCCTGCTTGATTACGTTCTTCCAAAGATTGCTAAATTAAAAGTTAAGTGTGATTTTTGAGAGAGACAAGACAGAGACATGATGATTGCTTGTGTTGCTATCGAAACGTCGTATGCTATTATTTAATTTATTTTGTCTTTCTATGTGACTTTACCGAAAGAACCAAAGAGATATTCCTGCGGTCACGAAAAGCTCCAAATAAAGTTTGAGTCTATAACAGTGTATGTCTATAGCAGTGAGTCTATAGCCGTGTATGTCTATAGCAAGTGCATGCGTCTATCCATAGTAGTGGATCTAGAGAGTGTATGTTGACGCCAGTGTCTATGTATAGTAGGAAGTCTTGTGGGCGTGTAATTGTGAGTAAACACGTGCCACGTGGGCCCCCCTCTGTCTGCCCCGAGGCACCCAATGGGAGGGGGGGGGGCACCCCCCCCCACTCATGCCCTTATAAGGGCAGGACCCCGCGCTGCCCACGTGGACGCGTGGCTGGGTGAGTGAGCTGCGGGTTGCGTGGGCGCCGTTAAACAACGAGCCGGGAAACCGGTAAAAGCTTTCAGAAGCGGTTACCGGTTACCAGAGACAGGAAACCGGTAACCATTTATCGTGGAATTTTACGATTGTTTTGTTTGTTTAACCGCACGGCAAAACAATCCGAGAATGCAGCACTTGCAATGTCTGGCGGCATTGGCCTCCGTGCGAGGGTAATTTGGCCTTCTCTTCCACACCAGCAGCTACAGCAGCTGCTGCAGCTGCTGGGTGGACGTGAGCGAGCGTAGATGACTAAACCTGCCCCACGCTGTCGTGTCAACTCTCACGCCGCGATACGGAATGCAACCGGTGACCTGTGGATCGCAAGTCGGCAGGCCTGATGATGATGCTGCTACTGCTGCCCGCCGTATCACCACCACTGCGGCAGCAGCAGCAGCGGCGACTCTCGGTGAAGGTGAACGCTCCCAGATATTTAGGGGCGGCGAACCTGTTTTGCCGGGTTTGCTTTCATGCGGTTTGGAAAATGTTCGATTTTAAAAGCCCCGAGTCGGCACACGTCCTCGGGACAGTTTGTATCGATGATAATGTATACATCCTCCAGTGAGAGCGAGAGTCGTGAGGATAGCTGTAGATGAGACAAGAGATCGATTTGCAGTGATATGGGATCGAGAATTGTGACGTGCACTGTAGTAATGTGAGATGAGACAAGAGATCCGAGTTGCAGAGAGATGGAGTGGGGTGGGAGTTCACATCCTGGTTGATGAGGTTCAATCGGCACATCATCAACCCTCTCTCCGGGGTCGATAAAACGAGCGTGACTTTGCTGTGGATAAGTCAACAGCGGTTATCCTTTGGGGGGAGATACTCGCCCCCGCCGTAGGAATGTGGAAATTCCACCACGGCAGGAACTCGCTTCGACAGGTGAGTGTGACAGTGATGAGGTGTGTTGCTGTGATGATGTAAGATCGCTCCAGAGTTGGGACACTGCTGCCATTAAACCCATTTCACCCCCGCCTCGATTCACTTCATGCCAAATGCGATCCTTTAGACGCACAGCAACTTCGTGCTTGCCGCGCATGCGCATTGCGTGCTTGGCGGAGATATTTAGCGAGGTCCGAATTTCGCTCGGGAGTCCACGCTGGCAGCAGACAGAGGCAACACGGACAGAAGTTGCCGCGCCACAGACACCGGTCAGATAGAGGCAACACGGACAGAAGTTGCGGCGCCGCGCCACAGACACCGGTCAGACAGAAGCCGGGTCCGTCAGACAGAGGCGATTTTTAACAGCTGCCGCAGCGCGCGAGCCGGTTGTGACAGGAGCCGCTGTTTTGGCCGCGTGGCGCCGGTCCACGGCCACTCGCGTGGCACCGCGATCCGTGCGGGCAGGAGAGCTCGGAGCCGGGGAGAGTCCCGGTAACGGGGGGGGGTGATGTCGTTATGGTGGTGGTGTCGTTATGGTGGTGGTGTCGTCGTTGTTAGTGGTGTCAGAGTTGTGGTGGTGGTGGTGGTGTCATCGTTATGGTGGTGGTGGTGTCATCGTTATGGTGGTGGTGTTGATCCAGGTGGTAATGTTGATGGCGATGAATGTTGATGGCGATGAATGTGATGATGATGATGATGATGGTAGTGGTGTTGGTGACGTTACACAGGTAGTAGCAGCAGCAGCAGCAGCTGGTGGTGGTGTGCACGATGCTGTCAACCATGAGGGCGTGGAGCGGAGCCGTTGTGCAATGGAGGGCGGCCTGGGCTGTCAGAGGTGCGCACACCAACTACACACCAACTACACACACACCACGCACCAACTACACACACACCACGCTCCAACTACACACACACCACGCACCAACTACACACACACCACACACCAACTACACACACACCACACAC
>CM025615.2:330855-349379 GCA_014621495.2 Entosphenus tridentatus
TGTGGTGCGGTGAGTGTTGACGTGCCGGTGTGTGATGTGGTGCGGTGAGTGACGTACCGGTGTGTACTGTGGTGCGGTGAGTGTTGACGTACCGGTGTGTACTATGGTGCGGTGAGTGGTGATGTGCCGGTGTGTGATGTTGGGAGTGTTGACGTACCGGTGTGTGCCACGTCGTGGCTTGTGTATTCCCCGCGGTGTGGAGCAGGCTTGGCCGAGCCCTTGCTGAAGAGGCTTTCTCTCTCCACTGCTAAGCTGAACAGCCTGGCTATCGGGCTGCGTCAAATCGCGGTGGCGTCCACGACGGCGTTGGGGCGCGCGCTGCGCCGCACGCTGCTCGCCCCGGGCCTGGAGCTGGAGCAGGTGACGGTTCCCATCGGCCTCCTCCTCGTCATCTTCGAGTCACGCCCCGACTGCCTGCCTCAGGTGAGTTCTGGCTCCAGGGGGCAGGGCGCGGGGCAGGGCACGGGGCAGGGCACGGGGTGGACGGGGGGAGGAGTGGGGCATGGGGGGGTTTCAGGGGAGCGCGCTCCGAATTTTCTCAGCCACAATAAAACAGCCAATTGGCACAGTAGGGGGGGCGCAGGTGGTGCATCTGCGAGCCATCTCAGTTGGTCAAGCCATGGCACCTGCCAGCGGCCTGCAACACTTCACGTGGTGTCGAGGTACACCTAGCCTGTGGTGACGTCACCACCACTTAGTGTGCCTATATAAGTTTGCACGTGTGTGTGTGCGTATATAAGTGTGCACGTGTGTGTGCGTATATAAGTGTGCACGTGTGTGTGTGCGTATATAAGTGTGCACGTGTGTGTGTGTGTGTAGGTGTGGTGCTGGCCACCCACCCCCTCGTGTGCCATGCGGGCATTCATAGGTGCTACTCGATAACAGCAATTACCCTGACAGCTGTTAAGGCTATACTGGGGCTCTTTGCCTTTGTTATGTCGGTGTATATGGGTGTGTGTGTTGTGGTTGTGTGGTTATGCAGGTGACGGCGCTGGCGGTTGCCACGGGCAACGGGCTGCTCCTGAAGGGTGGGCGCGAGGCGACGCGCTCCAACCAGGTGCTGCACGCGCTGGCGCAGGAGGCGCTGGCGCTGCACGGCGCGTCCGCAGCGGTGCAGCTGGTACCCGCACACAAACAAGATGCAGAATCCCCCTCGTAGCCTTCACAGACTGTTGGGGCAAGTGATGTTAGCGAGTCGCGCCTATAAAGGCCGGTATGTCACTCGAGGGGGTGGTGGGCCAGCACCACGCCCGACCGCCTTTGTCTCCCCAGTGGCGATGTTTACTACACACCGCACCAGGCACTCGTTTGAAGCTGAAGCGACCTAGCGAAGGCCCAGAACCGGTTCAGATAATTGTCACCGGTGTTGGCCGTGAGCGGGAATCGAACGCTGGTCGCCGCGTTGGTAGCGCAGTGCACTAACCACTACACTACCGCTCCCCACACGCCTACACACAAATAGACACACATACTCCCCCATGCACGCTACCAACATCGTGGCACTTTCCCCAACTGCCTGTGTAGGCCACATCGGTGTGGGAGTATATCTGCATCTGTCGTGTGTGCGCGTGTACATGTGTATGTTCATATCTTTGTCTTTGTGCATGTGTCCATATACGTGCGTGCATGTGTGTGTGCGCGTGTCCAAGTGTGTGTGCATGCGTGTCTGTGTGTGTTTGCGTGCATGTGTAAATGTATGTCCATATCTCTGTGTGCGCGTGTCCATGTGTGTGTCTTTGCGTGTGCGTGTCCGTATACGTGCGTGTGCACGCATGTCCGTATTGGTGTGTGCATGTGTGCGCGTGTCCGTGTGCGTGTGTGCCTGTGTGCATGTGTAGGTGTCGTCCCGCGAGGAGGTGAGCGATCTCTGCCGGATGGACAAACTCGTCGACCTCATCATCCCTCGGGGCTCCTCGTCTCTGGTACACACCACAGTGCCCGACCCTGACCCTGACACACAGGGCAGACCCTGACCCTGACCCACAGGACCGTGCCAGACCCTGACACACAGGGCAGACCCTGACCCTGACACACAGAGCAGTGCCAGACCCCGACCCTGACCCACAGGACCGTGCCTGACCCCGACCCTGACACACAGAGCAGACCCTGACCCTGACACACAGGGCAGACCCTGACCCTGACACACAGAGCAGTGCCAGACCCCGACCCTGACCCTGACCCACAGGACAGTGCCAGACCCTGACACACAGGGCAGTACTCGACCCTGACCCCGACCCCGACCCTAACCTTCGTATACACACCCAAAGACAAAGATCCCCCGTTTAACCTCAACAGACCGTTGGGGCAAGTACTGTTAGCGAGCACCTGTGAAGGCTGCACTAGCACACGAGGGGGTGGGTGGCCAGGACCACGACCGGCCGTCTTTGTCTCCCCAGTGGGGGATGTTAACACATTGCACAAGATGCTCATTTGAGGCTGAATCGACCTAGGTAAGGCCCAGGACCGGTTTGACCCCTAACACACGCACACCCGGCGGCCGCCATTTCTCCATTGTATAAAGTTTCTTATTATGGGTGCTCAGAAAAATGTCCATCTCCATCTGCTAAACATTGAATGTCTGCAGAGGAGTAGAGGCTCGACACGCATGAGGTGAGCCAGGAGCGCAAGGCCCTCCCCAGCGCTGTCGTGTGGCCCTTGAAGAATGTCAATTTGGAATCGGCAATTGGCTCCTGAGGGAGAGAGTGTACCGGCAGAACGTACTGGTAGAGCGTACCGGCAGAGTGTACCGGCAGAACGTACCGGTGGAGCGTACCGGCAGAGTTTGGGCCTAGAAGGCTGCGACCCATGCGTGGGGGGTCTGTTCCATGCCGTTAATATCTTTTGGAGCTCGGTGTTTAAATGGGCTGAGTTTTGCGCGGTCTTTTTCGCAGGTTTGTGAGAGTGTTTGGGCCTCCACTGGCTCGCTGGGTTCGTAGTCGCTGACGGCACAGGGGCTAGGGTGGCCACGTGGGACGTGTGGCAGGTTACCTCGAGAGTAACGTCCTCATTGAGGTGGAGTTCCTCGAGTGCCCCAACACAGGGCGGCGTACAGCGGTCGCTCATCGGAGCGTGTCTGTGAGCACCTGTGAACACCGGTGTGAATGTGAGCGTGTGGTGTGGCCGTCCGCGATGTGCCGCTCTGCGTGCAGGTGAGCTCCATCACGCGGGCTGCGCGCGGCATCCCCGTGCTGGGGCACAGCGAGGGTGTGTGCCACGTGTACATAGACAAGGACGCGGACACGGACACTGCGCTCAAGATAGGTACAGACAGAGGTCCCCCTACGCCTCTGAGACACACCAACCAAAACCAATACTCACCATTCGCCACGAAGTGACTTTGAGGCCACGTGCAGTGTCGAAGGTGTGCTAACAGGAGATCACGGGACAGAACCAGGTGCCATGGGTTGGCTGACTGAGATTACTGGAATTTTAGCCACCTGGCGCGCTCCGCTTGTTGTTGTAAGCATCGCTTTTCTGCCTCCAACTGCCCAGTTGGAGGGCGACTGCCTCCAACTGCCCAGTAGTGTCTATCGCGAGCAGCTCTTGACACTGCTGGTACTAGTCTGGGGAAAGTCCACTCAGCTTCCTCCCAAACCGCATCAGTCCATCTCTTCTCCAGCCCATGTGCCCGTTTAGCCCCCTCTATGCGGCCAAACAGAAGCTGCTTGGGCATGCAGTGGCTGGGCATGCGGGCTACATGACCCAGCCAACACAGCCTTGCCTGCCGGATGATCTCACTGATGGTAATGTGTCCAGATCTTTCAAGGATTTGTGAGCTCCTCACACAATCCAGCCTGGTTAAACGCAGGATGGATCGTCGGCAGGCCAGCCTGAATGTTTCTAATTGGTGCAGATGTTCAATTAGAGGGGTCCACGTTTCACAAGCATAGAGAAGGGAGGGAATGACTGTGGCTGAGAAGATCCAAAGCTTCGTGCGAAGCAACAAACCAGGTAGCTTCCACACAGCGTTATGCAGCCGATGAAAATATAATGCCGGCCGGCTGATTTGGAGTGAGACCTCCGCTGTCAAACCGGAGCTGGTCATAAGCACACTGCCCAGGTATGGAAAACCTTCCACTTTCTCCACAACTGCGTCATCACCAATGGGGAGCTGAGGAGGTGAAGTGTTTGGTGACACAAAATACCCAGGCAAGTGCTTAGTTGTGGTGGGGTTACAACTCCTCCTGTGAGTGAGCAGCAATCGTCAGATCATCTGTATACATAACATGGTTGACCAATAGGGAGCCATCCCTCGACTACACCTGGGCATTAATCAGCGTCTTATTGTATCTCTACCAGATGGAAATTTCTCTTGGATGCACACACATGCTCATTGTTAGCAATGCCATGTAGGGAAGTCCAATTCCAAAAACGGCAATGCCGCTTCATAGCACTTGTAGCCACCTAGTGGCCAAACGGGGACTCTGTATGGATGTGAGGGGCTGGTAACCCCTCCACCTTCAACTATTTACCACTAAACCACGTGAAAAATATAGAACGAAGCTTGTGTCATAGGTCCCGGAGAGACAGGCGTCTATGACGTTTACTGGCCAAACTCCATTTGGCGGAGCCAGCAGATTGAATTTGTACTCTTGGTGTTCCTCCAGAAACAGCAATAAGCCATTGCGGATGGCCACATGGAATATTTGAACGGTCACTGCAGCGGAGAGGTTGCCACTCCTCTGTTGGGGCCAGATCAGCTCAATGATAACGGTTGGAGGCTGCTAGACTTTTGTGCAGCCCATGGGCTTGTAATTACCAACACGCTGTTCCAGCATCGGCGCATCCTCACAACATCATGAATGTACGCCGGGTTTCAAGCAAGAACATCTGCTGGACTATATAGTGACAGCGGATGCAGGCCTATGTCCTTGACACCAGGACCTACCGTGGAGTTGACCTACCCACTGACCATGGCTTGTCATCTGTAAGATGTGCCTTCCATTATTCCACTGATGGTGGATGTACATCCAGGACCCCATTCAAACCCACAGTGGCCTGGTCTTAGCTACCTGATGAAAGTTTCAAGCGAGAATTACATCATCGTCCTCCCCTCCTTCTGATGCCGAGGGGACATGGGCGAGGTGTAGGACTGTGGCTCATGCAGCTGCAATGGCTCCTTTGAGTGCACGGCCCACACCTCCCCAGAAACCGTGGCTGACAAGAGGAGGTGTTTTGGCTGGCTGAGAAAAAGCGACAGGCCCACTCTCATCGGCTACAGCATCCCACGTCAGAGAATGAGGAGGCTTATCACAGCAATCACTCGGAGGTTCAGAGAGCCGTGCGGCGCTGTAAGGATGGGTGGTGGTCGCAGGTTGCTGAGAAGATGGAGTCTGCCTTGGTAGCCCGCGATCACAAATCACTCTAACTCCATAAAAAAATACTTGCAGCGCCACACCTATCACCATCATTAGGGGAAATAAAGGTGATCCGATCTCCAACCCCAAGGAACAGGTTTGCAGATTTCCTGAGCATTTCTGTGAGGTCTTTGTGGAGGGGAAATCCCTGGCCTCGAAAACTTAGGGCAAAGTGGGGATGACCCTGCTGAGGCTGCTGTGCCACAAATATTGGAAGTCGTAACCCCCTGTGAATGATTGGCTAAAATGCTATCTGTTGAAGTACAGAAGGCCATCCAGAGATGATCTCCCAAGCGAAATGCTGAGGGAGGGTGGTTTTTTTGTGCAGACTGCATTATATGACATCATAACAGTTTGGAACACTGGATGGGTTCCGCAGGATTGGAAGGATGCCCTGGTGGTCCTCCTCTTAAAGAAAGGGGATGGCACAGACTATAATAACTACAGGGGAATCTCCCTTCTCAGTGTGCCGGGAAAGGTTCTGGCCAGGATTACTCAAGATCGCCTTGCCAGGCACGCTGAGAAGAGGCTTGCGGAGCCCCAATGTGGTTTCAGACCAGGGCGGTCCTGCACGGATGTCATATTGTCTGTCTGTCTGTCTGCTACAACAGAGGTGTAGGGAATTCTCACAAGGCCTACATCTCTATTTTATTTACCTGGTCAAGGTCTATGATGCCACCCGTAGGCCTGGCCTCTGGGTTGTTCTTTGTGCTTTCGGAGTCCCTGATTCTGCTCACAATCATTAAGGACCTTTGTGATGGTGGGCAGGCCCGGGTAAGACTGTGACCTTCCTATGATCTATCCTGGGTTTAAGCAGGTTGGATTGTGTGAGGAGCTCACAAATCCTTGCAAGCTCTGAACAAAGTCCCATCGGTGAGCTCATGCGGCAGGCAAGGCTGTGTTGGCTGGGTCATGTAGCCTGCATGCCCAACCACCACATGCCAAAACAGCTTTTATTCGGCCGGATAGAGGGGACTAAATGGGCACGGCACGGGCTAGAGATGAGAGGAAGTGATTTGGTACAAGAGGATGTGGAGCTGATTGGACTTACCAATGACTGGTATCAGCAATCTTAAGATCGGCCTCTGTGGAGGAGGCTCATGAAGGATGCTACTGGGCAGTTGGAGGCAGTTGGGCTCCAGCAACAATGGAGGGCAGAGTAGCAATGCTCAAAACAACGAGCAGAGCATCGGGTGGATAAAACACAGCAAGTTGGCACAGTAGGGGGCACAGGTGGTACATCGGCCACTCACCCAGTCTGTCCCGTGACCTGCCAGCGGGTGTTCCACACTTAACATGGCCTTAACGTGCACCTACCCTGGCACAGGCTCCACCACCACTTAGTGGAAAATGGCGGTTGTTATTGTGTTTGTCTGTCTGTGTGTGTGTCGCTCTGTGTGTGTAGTGCGCGACTCTAAGTGCGAGTACCCGGCCGCGTGTAACGCGATGGAGACGCTGCTCATCCACCGCGAGCTCCTCCGCACGCCGCTCTTCGACCAGCTCATAGACGCGCTCCGAGCGGAGGGGGTACGGGGACACGGAAACACAGAGACACAGGGACACGGGGACATGGCTCATAGACGCGCGCCGAGCGGAGGGGGTACGGGGACACGGAAACACAGAGACACAGGGACACAGGGACACAGGGACATGGCTCATAGACGCGCTCCGAGCAGAGGGGGTACGGGGACACGGGTACACGGGGACAAAGAGACACGGGGGACATGGGGTCACAGCGACAGTGTTTTTGTTATTGTGATGGTTGTTGATGTTGTGGTGGTAGTTGTTGTGGTTTTTGTTGTGGTGGTTGTTGATGTTGCAGTGGTTGTGGTGGTGGTGGTGGCTGTAGGTGGTGATCCACGCGGGACCGCGGTTTGGCTCCATGCTGGCGTTTGGCCCTGCGGAGGCGGCGTCTCTGCGCCGTGAGTACGGGGAGCTGGCCTGCTGCCTGGAGCTCGTGGAGGGGCCGGCCGGCGCTGTGGAGCACATCCACCACTATGGCAGCGGCCACACCGATACCATCGTCACGGCCAACGGTCTCGCCGCACCGCTCGCCACGCTCGCCACGCTCGCCACGCTCGCCACGCTCGCCACGCTCGCCACACATTATAAAACACAAACACCACAACATACACACCACAAGGACCACACTACATGGACCACACAACACATATCATAGCACACAACATATAATACTCAACAAAACATACAGAATAATAAACAACAACAACACATACACAGCACACCTGTGTGTTTGTGTATATTGCTGCATGTGTGTGTGCTGTCTTTTGTGCTGTGTGGTTGTGGATTGTGCGGTGTGTATTGTGGTGCTATGTGTGTGGGTTGTGGTTCTGTGTGTGTAGTGTGGTGTGTTTTGTATTGTGTGGGTGAGTGTGTTGTGATTGTCCTGTGTGTGTGTTGTGTAACAGAGGAGACGGCCGAGTACTTCTTGCGTCATGTGGACAGTGCGTGCGTGTTCTGGAACACGAGCACCAGGTTCTCGGATGGATACCGATTCGGCCTGGGTACGAAACACCCATGCACACACGCAACTACACACTTGCAACTACATACTACATGCACACAACTACACGACACACACTCGCAACTACACACTTGCAATTACATACTACACGATCGCAACTACACGCACACAACTACACGACACACACTCGCAACTACACACTACACACTCGCACGTGCTTGTGGCAAAACATGGAAATAAACATGCTTTGATTATAATATATGCATTTTTTGTTAACTGATTGGCTTACACCAGAGACAGCCTCCAGTATGGCCTTGTCTCGCCACTTGTGTTAGTTCAGAGAAAGCCAAACTGCGAACAGAACTAAGGCAATGCAAGCATCACAGCATTAATAGGTTGAGCGGTTATAACTTTAAACTAATCTGTACACACGAGTGTCAACAGGTTGTATAGTTTATTGATGTTGCTGCTGTAGGAGCGGAGGTGGGCATCAGCACCTCGCGTGTCCACGCCCGTGGCCCCGTGGGCATGGATGGCCTCCTCACCACCAAGTGGCTCCTCCGGGGCTCGGGCCACACGGCGGCGGCCTTCAACAACAACGGCGCCAGCTTCCTGCACGAGGACCTGCTGCCCACGGCGTGCCACCCGGCGCGCCACACCACCCACAGAGTCGTCCACCCACATTCGTAGAGATGGCACCACCCACAAAGATAGCGCCACCCGGCGCGCCACACCACCCACAGAGTCGTCCACCCACACTTGTAGAGATGGCACCACCCACAGAGATAGTGCCACCCATAGAGAGAGTGCCACCCATAGATATGGCACCACCCACAGAGATAGTGCCACCCACAGAGTCCACCTACACTCGTAGAGATGGCACCACCCACAGAGATAGTGCCACCCATAGAGAGAGCGCCACCCATAGAGATGGCACCACCCACAGAGATAGTGCCACCCATAGAGATAGTGCCACCCATAGAGATAGTGCCACCCATAGAGTCCCCCCCACTCAGAGATCACACACCGTTTATAGAGGTCCCCACGTGCCACTCACCACGTGCCACCACTCACCACGTGCCACCACTCACCACGTGCCACCACACACCCCACCCAGCCTGGCGCTCACCTGGGTGTGGTCTGCGCACAACTGAGTGTGCCACGTGTCTGTGGCACACACCTCAAGGTCACTCGGCGGAGTGTCACACATCTCGGTGTGTGACACACCTGAGCACGTCACACTTGTCAGTGTCACACGCCCAAGTGTGTCACTGGTGGCGTTGTGTCCACACGGCGGAGAAGCTGGGAATTTGTTGCAAGGCACTGACGCTGCAACGTTTGACTCCCATCTCCGTTCCGAGCGAGAGCGAGCAGAGGGGCTCACTGCAGAATGAAGGAGGGAATGATTGCAGGCCCGGGTTTCCTTCGCTCGAGAGTTGCGTGATGGTGACCAGGTCCGCCTGTGTGTGAGGACAGATCTCTGTTACGATGACGCAAGCAAAATTTTTGCTGAATAAAGGAGTTGTGTTTCTCAGGTCTGCCTTGCTGGGGTGATTGTATGTGGTAGTGGTTTGCCTGTGTGTGTATATGTGGTGACTGGGCTGTGTGTGTGTAGCTAATCTACACCCTGACCATCAGCTTGTCATCTGTAAGATGCGCCATCTGTAAGCCCATTCAAGCGCACAGTGGCCTGGTCTCAGCTCACTGATTAAATTTTCAAGCGAGAATTTCATCATGGCTTGCAGCTGGGGTTGGCATCATCCCCCCACCCCCTCCTGATGCTGAGGGGAAATGGGCGAGGTTTTACTACGGTGGCTCTTTCAGCTGCAATCGCTGCTTTTATTATGCAGTCCAAACCTGCCCAGAGAAACCCTGGCTGGTTGAGAAAGTGTTCCGGCTGGCTGAGTAAAAGCTACAGGCCCACTTCCACCATCGGCAGCATTCCATGTTGGAGAATGAGGCTTATCAGATAGTCGTGTGGTGCTGCAAGGATGAGTGGTGGTCACGGATTGCTGAGGAGAGTTGGAGTCTGCCTCAGTTGCCCGCAAGCACAAATCGCTCTTTAATTTCATCAAAGTAACTTGCAGCACCACACCTTTCGCCATCCTTCGGGGAAGGAAATGTGATCTAATCTCCGCCACCTGGGAACAAGTTTGCAGTTTTACTGAGCATTTGTATGAGGTCTTGCGGGAGGGGAAATCCCTCCACTCAGAAAACATCATGGGGGAAAAGTGGGGAGGCCCTGCTGAGGCTGCCGTGCCTCAAATAATGGAAGAAGTAGTTTTACCATACTCTTAGGTTTTTTCGGTAAAGTCACTTAGGTAAAAAATATAATTAAAAAATTACTAAAAGTAATAATAGAAATAAAATAATAAATCACGACGTTTCGGAGGCAACACAAGTCTCCGTCATCAGGTGGGACCGTCACAGCTAGATTCACTGTATCAAGTGAGGCAAAGATTCCAAGATGCAAGTTCTTAAATACAAGTTAAGGGGGGAGGGAGGGGCTTATCTGAATGTGGTAGCCAATGAATGGAACGTATTGGGAGGGGGGGGCTAAAACAGTGAATGTGGAACTGTTGGTGTTGGTGCACCTGTTGGTGCACATGCTAGAAGAGAGAACGAAAATGCCCATGTAGTTTCACCCAGTGTTGGTTGACAATCAAATACAAAAAAGGAGAGTACTGTTAAACGCTGGGGATGCTAACACTCGGTAAAGTAAAATAGTGCCTGTCAAATAAGATGGTCCAAAAATGTGTAGTAAAATCTTTTTTGCATGGTTAATAACATCTTTCCAATTATTACTCAGTTTGTACCCATCATCACGGTTGAAATTATGTCTGTGTTTGTAAATCTGGATGGCTTCGTGTAAAAACCTTTGATGGTAGCCATAGCAATACAGTATATAATTTAATGTTTGGGTTTGTCTATGGCAGTATATAGTACGGTGTAGACTCGTGCGATGTAAGAGAATAAAGTTTAGATGGAAGCATATTATATTTTTTACGACGTAGAATTGTAATGTATTACTTACTGTTAGTAACTCAGCTTATTGTAGAGTATATTTAGTATAATGATGATAATATGTAGTTTATACTTTAGTTGTTTACGTGGTGGTTTTAGTTACTGCAGCTACATACTATTAACACTTCTTCCCTTTATTAATGCTACTCCTATCCCCTCCCTGTGATGCTGCTAATCCTGCATCATGCACGGGCAAAGTAGCACTAATCACATACCTGCATTTACCATATCCCCTCCCTTTGATGCTGCTAATCCTGCATAATGCACGGGCATATGCAGTACTAATCACATACCTGGATCTCCCATAAATATGCTAAATTCTTCTTGACATGCATATTCTTTTGTTAAGGCTCCCCCTTTCTTTCCCCCTTCCAACCCAGCTTATATACATGCTCCAAGCACGGGTGCTTTTTCATTCAGACGCTGTCGCCTCGACAGACCTGGTTTTCGCCTGATGATGGCTACTTGCGTTGTGGCCGAAACGTCGTGAGAATTATTTTATTATGTTTTATTTTTATTATTTTATTACTTCCCTTCTACGTGACTTTACCGAAAGAACCAAGAAGAGGTAGCTAGAGGGTTTGCAGAGCACCTTGGTCTCGGAAAAAACAATATCATGAGAGCCCACAGCGTTGTAGCAATGATCGGCAACGGCGGAAAACTCAATTTTGCCGTGTTTCAGATCTGACTTGTGCTCGCGGACACGATCAGAGACATGACGTTTCGTTTCCCCAATGTAACAATCACCACATCTGCAACTCAGTTTATAGACTCCAGGGTATAGCAAGTCAGGGATTACATCTTTCACAGATGGAATTAGATTACGGATTTTATGTACCGTACTGAATCGGACTTGGATCTTATGTTTGTTTAGAATTTTGGAGATCTTATTGGTCACGCCGTGATCTAATTCCATCCGTGATCTAATTACATCAAAGGTTTGTACACGAAGCCATCCAAATATACAAACACAGACATAATTTCAACCGTGATGATGGGTACAAACTTAGTAATCATTGGAAAGATGTTATTAACCATGCAAAAAATATTTAACTACACATATTTGGACCATCTTATTTGACTGACACTGTTCTTCAGTTACCGTATAGTTTCTTCTTTTTTCACACACCGGTTTTCCTACTTTAAGTTTTACTACACATATTTGGCAAATCTAGAATTAATCCCAGCAACGTAGCAAAGTGCTGTTTCATCTACATAACAAGGGCTCAGTCCCATTCACAGCAGCCGCACCTTTACATCAGCCGCACCTTAACAACTCTTAGAACCTCCCAGTTCAACCAGTCTACACAACAAAGACTCAGTCCTGGCAGCGGTTTCAGCCGCACCACCTCTACATAACAAAAGGCTCAGTCCCATTTACACGCACCTTTACATCAGCCGCACCTTAACAACTCTTGGAACCTCCGATTTCAACCAGTCTACACAACAAAGGCTCATTACTAACAGCGTGCTTCAGCCGCACCGAACCTCACAATAATAATATCCAGGGCCTACCTTGGCTCCTCCCACCCTCAAACAGTATATATACAAGGACTGTTTTCTTGGAATTTCTCTCACTTGATACAGATGTAGGGGTGTCAGGGGAAGGATTCCCACCAATAGGAGGGTTAGTGGGAGGGGTGATCGAGGAGATATAAGGGGAGAACGGGCGGGAAGATGGGGCCTTTGGCGGGAACGAGATTGGGACGGCTGGGGACAGGTGTGGATGGGAGAAAAGGATTAAAAGACGGAACCCCTGCAATCGTGTGTCGGCTCTCCTTTACACAGCTATCGTGCTGTGACGGTTCCACCTGAAGACGGAAGCTTGTGTTGCCTCCGAAACGTGATTTTTTATTTATTTTAATTGTACTTTTATTAATTTGAAATTTTTACCAACGTGACTTTACCGAAAAAACCTAAGAATATGAATCCTTGCAATCACGAAAGCTTCAAATCTAGATCTCTGGGTTATTCATCGTGCTTTTGGAGTGGCTGCCTCTCTGCACACAATCATTAAGGACCTTCGTTGCGGTGGGCAGGCCTCGGTAAAGCTCCGTGGCCACGCGTCAGAGCTATTCCCTGCTCACCTTTGCGTGCGACAAGGATGCTCTCTGGCTCCCACATTATTTAACGCGAGCTATACTCTCTGGTTCTTTCGGTAAAGTCACGTAGATAGAAGAAAAGATAATAAAAAAACACGACGCTTCGGTCGCAACACAAGCGTCCGTCATCAGGTGAGAAATAAAGACCTGCTGTTGTGGCTTTATATATGCACGGGAGGGGGGGGGGTGTAGAGTCGTGGCTGCAGGAGTTCACGGGGGAGAGGGGAGAGTTTGTGGCGTGCAGAGACGGGTGGGGGCTGGAAAGATTAGCATGTCAATGAGCTTGAATTAGTGAACGACGGAGACGGATCGTCAAGGCAGCAGGGGAAGGAACTACCCAGAGAGAGAGAGCGCGGAGCTGTGCAGGCATTCTGTTGAATAAAAGACACCAGTCAAGAGTCGTCGTGGAAGTCGTTTATTACACTAGTACCCGGTGTAGTGTGTAAACATCGCCACTGTGGAGAATCCGAATCAGAATATTTATTTCAGAATCAGCATCTTTATTTATCCTGGAGAAATACGATGAGCTATTAAGCTCTGTTTCACAGATGGGGCAGGACAAACGATACACAATAAACCATCAGAGTGTAAGGTATAGGACAGGAACTCAATAAAAAAAATACATGCACAAAATAGATAAAGTATACAAGTTCAAATTTCATAAGTACACCAATTCCTAAGCATGGGTAAGGCTGCAAAACAACAGCAAAAACAGTCCCAGACCACAGCAAGACAACAACACATAATCCCTCAATAAAATTGCACGTCAATTATTTTACGATCGAAACACGGGTAAAGTTATAAACCACATTTGCAAATGCAGTTGCATCCAGCACTAATCGTCTACTTTAGGTATTTTTTGAAGGAAGATTTACGATGTTAAGGGATGAAACAGGGTTATTCTAGAAAGTTGGTTCTGCAACGACAACGGCTTTGTCACGGATTCCTTTTCTTGCCAGAGGCGGGTGGGGCGTGTGCCGACCTTCATAGGTGCTCGCTAACAGTACTTGCCCCAAAAGTGTGTCGAGTCTATACGGGGGGTCTTTTTCTTTGTGTGTGAGGTGCCTGTGCTGGGTGTGGTCGCTGGGCTGTGGAGGAGAGATTTTAATTCGCTCGCCGAGTTTGCAAGAGCTACGTGGGATTTGATCCCGACTCGAACGCCGCGTTATATTTGGAGTTTGCACGTTCTCCCCATGGCCACATGCATTTTTCTCCGGGTCCTCCGATTTTTACCTCCATATTTAGAAACGTGCGTTTAGAGTAGTTGGCTTACAAGAAATGTCCACACGATAAGCCACTTCGTTGAGCTGCCATTTGTGGCCAAGTCGCTTTTGAACAAGAGCTGTATAGCAGCTCAGTGGGCCTTACTTATCTGGTAAAAAGCGGTCGTGGACTGGAGTGGCATCTCCGTGAAGCCAACGCCGCTATGAATACCGCGGACTCGCTCACCCACTCGCCCTTATCGCAGTGCGCGTGCGGGAGACGCGAGCCAGCGCACGCCTGCGGGTGTCGGTTGTGTCGCGTGTTTGTGTGGCGGTGTTACATCTGCGCCAGTTTGAAACATTCAGGCTGGCCTGCCTACGATCTATAATGGGTTTAACCAGTTTGGTTTACAGTGTGAGAAGCTCACACATCCTTCAAATATCTGTAAACAGTCCCATCATCTGTGAGCTCCTTCGGCAGGCAAGGCTGCATTTACTGGGTCGTGTCGCCCGTATGGCCAGCCATCGCATGCCCAATCGGCGTCTGTTTGGCCGGATAAAGGAGGCTAAATGGGCGCGGCACGGGCTAAAGAGATGGACTGATGCTGCAAGGAGGATGTGGAGCTGAGTGGACTTGTAGATGACTGATCCCAGCAGTGTCAAGATCGGCATCTGCGGAGGAAGTTCGTGAAGGACACTGCTGGGGAGTTGGAGGCAGTCACCCTCCAGCAACAACGGAGTGCAAAGGAGCGACGCTCACAACAATGAGCAGAGCACGGGGTGGATAAAACACAGCGAGGTGGCACAGTGGGGGGCCATAGGTGGTGGGATGTTAACTACCTCGCCTGGTATATTGGAGATCGTGGGTTCGATCCCGACCCTACTGCCTGTATATTTAGAGTGTGTATCTTTCTCTCCCCGTGGCCGTGTGCATTTTTCTCGGAGTACCTCCGTTTTTCCCTCCACATTTAGAAAAACGCCTTTAGAGTATTTGTCTGCAATAAATTCCCACACGACAAGCCACTTCGCTGAGCTATCATTTGTGGCCAAGTCGCGTCTGAAAAAAGCTATACAGCTCAGTGGGACTTGTCTGGTGAAATAAAAAAGTGGCATCTCTCTTCTCAGTGTGCCGGAAAAGGTCATGGCAAAGATTATTCAACATCGCCTTGCCAGGCAAGCTGATGAGAGGCTTGCGGAGCCTCAATGTGGTTTCATGAAAGGTCGGTCCTGCACAGATGTCATATATATTGTCTGCCCGTCTGCTATAGCAGAGGTGTAGGAAATTCCAACAAGACCTACATCTCTGCTTTATTGACCTAATCAAGGCCTATGATTCTATCAACAGGCCAGGGCTGTGAGCAGTTCTTTGTGCTACAATCATTAAGGGCCTTCATGATGGTGGGCAGCAGGCCCAGGTAAAGCTACGTGGCCAGGAGCCGGAGCCATTCCATCTTGGGGTGCGATAGGGATGTTCTCTGGCTCCCACATTATTCAACATCATCTTTGACCACGTAGTTCGAGAAGCTTTCCATGGCTGTACCGGAGGAATTTCCATCTGGTACAGATACATCGGGAGGCTGATCGATACTCGAGTGGTCGAGGGATGGCTCCCGATTGGTAAACCCATGTTATGTATGCTGATGATCTGGTAATTGTTTTTCACTTAGAGGAGGAGTTGGAGGTGATGCTGCTGAACCTGGAGTGTGCCACGAAGAGGTGGGGTGAAACATGGACGCCTCTAATGGAACATCTACCCCGGTTAGAACCATTCAGGCTGGAATGCCCACGATCCATCTTGGGTTTAACAAGGCTGGATTGTGTGAGGAGCTCAAAAATCCTTGAACGATCTGGACACATTCGCACGAGTCCGCTCCTCCAGCAGGCGAAGCTGCGTTGGCTGGGTCATGCAGCCCACATGCCCAGCCACTACATGCCCAAGCAGCTTCTGTTTGGACGCATAGAGGGGGCTAAACGGGCACATGGGCTGGAGAAGAAATTGACTGATGGGGTATGGGAGGATGTGGAAGTGAGTGGACTTGCTGGCAACTGGTACCAGCGGTGTCAAGATCGGCCTCTGTGGAGGAGGCTCGTGAAGGATGCTACTGGGCAGTTGGAGGCAGTCGCCCTCCAACAACGGAGGGCGGAGGAGCGACGCTCACAACAGCAAGTTGGTACAGTAGGGGGCACAGGTGGTGCATCATCCAGTCATCTCTGTCATCTCGGTCAGTCGACCCGTGGCACCTGCTGGGTCTGCCCCGTGACCTCCTGCCAGCGGGCGTTCGACACTTCACGTGGCCTCAAGGTCCACATAGCCTGGCACAAGCGTCGTGGTGACGTCACCGCCACTTAGTGGCGAATGGCGGTTGTTGTTGTTGTGGTGTGTGGGGTGTATGAGGTGTCTCAAGGTGTGTGTGTGTGTGTATAGGTGTGTGTGGGGTGTATGAGGTGTGTCAAGGTGTGTGTGTGTATCGGTGTGTGTATCGGTGTGTGTGGGATGTATGAGGTGTGTAGGTGTGTCAAGGTGTGTGTGTGTGTGTGTATAGGGAGTGGTAGTGCAGCGGTTAGCGTCGTGCGCTCCGAACCCGGCGGCCCGGGGTCAGTTCCTGTTCACGGCTAACACCAGTGACTATTATCTGAATCGGTCCTGGGCTTCCCCTAGGTCGACTCAGCCTCAAATGAGTATCTGGTGTGGTGTGTAAACATCGTCACTAGGGAGACAAAGGTGGTCGGGCGTGGGGCTGGGCACCCATCCCCTCGTGTGCCGCGCCGACCTTCATAGGCGCTGCTTGCTAACAGCACTTGCCCCACAGTCTGTTAAAGGCTATCCGGGGACCTTTATTTATTTTACATCTTATCACGGATTCCATTTCAGGCCGCCCACGAGTGGAAACTCTTATCGGTATCTGTCTCTCCCCTAGGTCCTCTCGGCCTGAAGTGAGTGCCTGGGAGTGGTCGACAGCGTCAGCGGCACGCGGAGTCAAAAGAGGCAGGAGAGAGTGGGGACTCTCCTTCTCTCCCTCCCTGCCTCTCGCTGCCTTAATAGGAGCTCGCCGACAGCCCTGGCGCAGGCCGCGATGACCCCCCTGCCCCCCTCTCCTCCACCTCCACGATCTTTCCTCTGCCCCCCATCTCCCCGCCCCCAATTCGTCCACTGATCTTTCGCTTTTTTTCCAGATATTTCCGTTTTTTTATATTTTCCAACAATGATGAAAGGAAAGGCATCCGTGCGACCGGCATGAATGTACACAACAATCGGTACCCGCGACTGGGATCTCGGAAACAATAGAACAATAAAACAACTGAAAGAGTGGGAATGGGAAAATAATCCACAGATTTTTTACAAAAATATTACGTATTAAGTTAATGTCGAATGAAACAGATACTATAAATGTATCAACTAACCCCAATTCCACGGCGAGAGTTAACACTGCGTCGGCCCTGTGCTTTGTTCAATATTACGCAGGAGGGAGTTATCAAAGGTGAAATATTAGTGGCGTGACATGGAACGCCTGAAAGTTGGCAGATGGATGTGTCGCAGGGGCCTCACCAACACCGCCAGCGGTGGCCGGCGACAGCTTCAGCTTCAGCTCACATGGACGGAACAACCCACGCCGATGTAGAAGAGCAGCTTAACGCTGAGCTATATGGCAAGGGACACCTTCTCTCTCCACATTGCCATCCCATTTTTACTCTCTCCCACAATATTCGCTCTCCTCCCTCTCTCCCCAATCTCTCTCGTCCCCTCGACTCTCTCTCTCTCGTTCCCTTCCCGCTCAACGCCCCCATCCTCTCTCCTCCCTCCATCTCCCCGTCTGTTCCATCTCCCCGTGATTTCCTCTCCTCTCCCATCACCTCTCCCCTCCCTCTCCCACTCTGACCTCTCCCCTCCCCTCTCTGAATCTTTCCCCTCTCCATCTCCCAGCCTTATCTACAATCTCCTTCCCTACAACTCCCTCCCCTCTGCCCCATCTCTCTCCTCCCTCTCTCCTCCCTCTCCCCAATCTCCGATCCCTCTCCAGTAGGCCACTATAAGAGCTCGCTCCCCGCTCTCCCCGTCACCGTCCACAGGCGACCTCCAGCACGCACCCAGCGCGCAATGGTGAACCCCTTGGTGGTGGTGGTGGTGATGGTGGTGGTGATGAGTGTGGTGATGAGTGTGGTGGTGGTGGTGATCAGTGTGGTGGTGGTGGTGGTAATGATGAGTGTGGTGGTGGTGGTGATGATGAGTGTGGTGCTGATGGTAATGATGAGTGTGGTGATGAGTGTGGTGGTGGTGGTGGTGGTGGTGGTAATGATGAGTGTGGTGTTGGTGGTAATGATGAGTGTGGTGGTGGTGGTGGTGGTAATGATGAGT
>CM025615.2:353701-374015 GCA_014621495.2 Entosphenus tridentatus
ACACCTCGTCACAACACACCTCGTCACAACACACCTCGTCACACCTCATCACACAAACACAACAACAACCGCCATTCGCCACTAAGTGACGGTGACGTCACCATGACGCTTGTGCCAGGCCATGTGCACCTTGAGGCCACGTGAAGTGTCGAACGCCCGCTGGCAGGAGGTCACGGGGCAGACCCAGGTGCCACGGGTCGACTGACTGAGACGAGTGGCTGATGCGCCACCTGTGCCCCCTACTGTGCCAACTTGCTGTGCTTTAGCCACCCGGCGCTCCGCTCGTTGCTGTGAGCGTCGCTCCTCCGCCCTCCGTTGTTGTTGGAGGGCGACTGCCTCCAACTGCCCAGTAGCGTCCTTCACGAGCCTCCTCCACAGAGGCCGATCTTGACACCGCTGGTACCAGTCATCAGCAATTCCACTCAGCTCCACGTCCTCCTGTACCATATCACTCCATCTCTTCTCTAGCCCGTGCCGCGCCCGTTTAGCCCCCTCGATCCGGCTGAACAAAAGCTGTTTAGGCATGCGGTGGCTGGGCATGCGGACTACATGACCCAGCCAACGCAGCCTTGCCTGCCGGAGGAGCTCACCGATGAGACTTTGCACAGATCTTTCAAGGATTTGTGAGCTCCTCACACAATCCAGCGTGGTTAAACCCAGGATATATCGTAGGCAGGCCAGCCTAAATGTTTCTAACTGACGAAGATGCTCCATTAGGGGGGTCCACGTTTCGCAAGCATAGAGAAGGGAGGGAATGACTGTGGCCGAGAAGACCTGAAGCTTTGTGCGGAGCGACAGACCAGGTAGCTTCCACACAGCGTTACGAAACCGATGAAAAGATATTGCCGCTCGACTGATTCGGAGTGAGACCTCTGCTGTTAAACTGGAGCCGGCCATAAGCACACTGCCAGGTATGGGAAAACTCTCCACTCTCTCCACAACTGCCCCATCACCGATTGGGAGTTGTGTGGGTGGAGTGTCCGATGGTACAAAATACCCAGGCAGGTGCTTAGTTTTGGTGAGGCTGATGGTAAGGCCCCACGCTCCAGTCTCAGCAGCAGCGTCTCCAACTCCTCCTCTGAATGAGCAGCTATTACCAAATCATCGGCATACATAACGTGATTGACCAATAGGGAGCCATCTCTTGACCGCACCCGGGCATCGATCAGCCTCCCATTATATCTGTACCAAATGGAAATTCCCCCAGTACAGCTATTGAAGGCTTCACAAACTACGTGGTCAAAATAGATGTTAAATAATGTGGGTGCCAGAGGACATCCCTGTCGCACCCCAAGGTGTACAGGGAATGGCTCTGATTCCCGGCCACGTAGTTTTACCCGGGCCCGCTCACCATCATGAAGGTCCTTAATGATCATGAGCAGAGGGTCAGGGACTCCGAAAGCACGAAGAACAAACACAACACACCTCATCACACAAACACACCTCATTACACAAACACACCACCATTGCATACACTCATCACAAACGCAACACACCGCACACCTAGCCTGGCACAAAAGCTGCGGTGACATCACCGACAATTAAGTGGATAATGTTTGTTGTTGCATGTTCTTGCGATGTTAGTGGTGACGATGATATAAAATTGTGGTGGTATTGATGTTATGTGGCAATGATGTTGATGATGTCATGGTGTGATGTTGATGTGATGCTGTGAATATAGTGGTGATGTTGATGCAATGATGTTAATGTGGTGGTGATGTTGATATCACACAGGCAGACCAGATGTGCAGCATGGCACCCATTGACCCAGCAGGCCACCTCGACTACAAATCCTTGTGCTATATCATCACGCATGGAGAGGAGAAGGAGGAGTGATGGCATCACCACCCACCATCGTCACCCTCATAAGCATCACCATCAGCTTCACCAGCATTATCACCACCATCATCATCGTAACTTTCATCACCACTGTCACGATAAATTACCACCACTCTAACCAACAGCACAAACACCACCACTGTCATCACCTTCATGACCACCATCACCATAAACAACACGATCATCTCCATCACCACCAATCGCTAGTCACCATTATGAAGGAGACGTGAATAAAGTATATTAAAACTGCCGTGTGTGGGTCCATGAGTGAGTTGACAAGCACAACAACAAGCGCCGTTCACCAATAAGTGGCGGTGACATCACCACGGCGCTTATACCATGCTAGGTGCGTTTTGAGGCCACGTGCAGTGTCGAAGGCCCGCTGGCAAATCACGGAACAGATCAAGGTGCCATGGGTTGACTGACCGAGATGACTGGCAGAAGATGACATTTATAACGCGCCCAGATTGTGCCGACAAGTCA
The DNA here is from genome assembly GCA_014621495.2 of Entosphenus tridentatus. Classification (NCBI taxonomy): domain Eukaryota; kingdom Metazoa; phylum Chordata; class Hyperoartia; order Petromyzontiformes; family Petromyzontidae; genus Entosphenus; species Entosphenus tridentatus. Next base: position 356,024 of record CM025615.2, read on the forward strand.
AAAACTCAGAGGCGCGGATCCAAGCTCAGGGCTGCTCGAAAGCCTGACCAAAACAGATAGAGGAGCCTTAAAAGTAAAAGTGCATTTGTTACGGATGTGCAAAGGGATAGAGTTCCACTCCGAACTCTATCCCTTTGTCCGAAGCAGATTTTGAGTGACGCTGCATACGGTTTTATCCTGAACTTCAGTGCAAGGCGAGAGTAGTGATGTACCAACTGTGCTCTCCACTGTGCCAACTCTGCTTCACCCACACGGCGCTCCGTTTATTATTGTGAGCGTCGCTCCTCTGCCCTACGTTGTTGCCGTGTCCTTCACGAACTTCCTCCACAGAGGCCGATCTTGACACTGCTGAGATCAAGTCCAATCAGCTACACATCCTTTTGTATCACATTAGTCCATCTCTTTTCAAGCCTCATGCCGTATCCATTAAGCCCCCTCTATCCAGCCAAATAGAAGTTGCTTGGGCATGCGGTGGCTGCGCATGCGGGCTACATGACCTAGCAGACGCAGTTGCTTGCCGGCAGAGGTCACTGATGGGACTCTGTCACGGTGACGAGATGTTAACTACCTCGCCTGGTATGGAGGTCATGAGTTCACTCCCAACCCTGACGCCTGTATATTTGGTTTTTCCATTCACATGTATAAACATTCGTTTAGAGTATTTGGCTACTATACAAGATGGCCGCCGAAGATGGCCGCCTCCTCGCTCGCTGTGGATAGCGGCGACCCGAGTGGCGAATGTGTGAGGGAACGAGTGTGTGAGGGAGTGTGTGAGGGAATGAGTGGGGGAGGGGTTAGGGGGTGAGTGTGTGAGGGAATGTGGAAGGGAATGAGTGTGTGAGGGGTTAGGGGGTGAGTGTGTGAGGGAATGAGTGTGTGAGGGAGTGTGGAAGTGAATGAGTGGAGGAGTGTGTTATGGGGTGAGTGTGTGAGGGAATGAGTGAGTGTGTGGGGGAATGTGTGATGGAATGAGTGTGTGAGAGAATGAGTGTGTGAGGGAATGAGTGTGTGAGAGAGTGTGGAAGGGAATGAGTGTGTGTGAGGGGTTAGGGGGTGAGTGTGTGAGGGAATGAGTGTGTGAGGGAGTGTGGAAGGGAATTAGTGTGTGAGGGGTTATGGGGTGAGTGTGTGAGTGTGTGAGGGAGTGTGTGAGGGAATGAGTGTGTGTGAAGGATTAGGGGGTGAGTGTGTGAGGGAATGTGTGAGGGAATGAGTGTGTGTGAGGGGTTAGGGGGTGAGTGTGTGAGGGAATGTGTGAGGGAATGAGTGTGTGAGGGAGTATGGAAGGGAATGAGTGTGTGTGAGGGGTTAGGGGGTGAGTGTGTGAGGGAGTGTGTGAGGGAATGAGTGTGTGTGAGGGATTAGGGGGTGAGTGTGTGAGGGAATTAGTGTGTGAGGGAGTGTGGAAGGGAATGAGTGGGGGAGTGTGTTAGGGAATGAGTGTATGAGTGTGTGAGGGAGTGTGTGAGGGAATGAGTGTGTGTGAGGGGTTAGGGGGTGAGTGTGTGGGGGAATAAGTGTGTGAGGGAGTGTGGAAGGGAATGAGTGTGTGTGAGGGGTTAGGGGGTGAGTATGTGAGGGAATGAGTGTGTGAGGGAGTGTGGAAGGAAATTAGTGGGGGAGTGTGTTAGGGAATGAGTGTGTGAGTGTGTGAGGGAGTGTGGAAGGGAATGAGTGTGTGTCAGGGGTTAGGGGGTGAGTGTGTGAGGGGATAGGGAGTGTGTGAGGGAGTGTGGAAGGGAATGAGTGTGTGTGTGGGGTTAGGGGGTGAGTGTGTGAGCGGTTATGGGGTGAGTGTGTGGGGGAGTGAGTGAGGGAATGAGTGTGTGAGTGTGTGAGGGAGTGTGGAAGGGAATGAGTGTGTGTGAGGGGTTAGGGGGTGAGTGTGTGGGGGAGTGTGTGAGGGAATGAGTGTGTGAGGGGTTAGGGGGTGGCAATGGTCGTGGTGGAGTCCCAGCTCGGAGGACGAGGGACGAGGCGCTGGGCGTGCGGCCTCGGCAGCCCCGCAAGAGGCAGCGGCTCCCGCATCTCTCGGCGGAGGAGAAGCTCCTGCGACGACGCAGCCTCTTGGCGTGATGGCGTGGAGGAGATGGCGTGGAGGCCGCGATGGCGGGGAGGATGCCGTGATACACTCACTCATCTTACACGGACTCACTCACACATACACTGACTCACTCACACATCAAACACTCACTCACACAACCACTGACTCACTCACACATCATACACTGATTCACTCATCATACACTCACTCATCATACGCTGACTCACTCACACATCATACACTCACTCACTCACACATCATACACTCACTCACACATCATACACTCACACTACCACTGACTCACTCACACATCATACACTGGGAGTGTCATGCTGCCAGCTATGGCTGCAAGTTTGGTCGTACATGTTATGTATATCGTTTATTGTAAAATTTGAATCACAGTTTTTATGATTACTGTTGTTACATTGTTTTTATAGCTTTATTTTGGTGATTTAGAAAACATATGGTTAAGCCATGTTTCTTGCGGAAGTGCGGAGTTGACCTGATAACTTTAATCTAAATTGTCTTATGGTTGTTATTGTTTGACTTGCATCACACTGGGATTTTTGCACACAGCGTTGCAATACTGTGTTTTTTTTCCGGAAGATTCTATAGCGACTGCGTAGCGATTCGTGCGCTGCGCTATGAACCCGGCTACCCGAGTTCGATTCCTGCTCATGGCCACCACTGGTGACGATTATTTGAACCGGTCCTGGGCCTCCCCTAGGTCGACTCAGCCTCAAACAATTAACTGGTGTGGTGTGTGAACATCGCCACTGGGGAGACAAAGGCGGCCGGGTGTGGTGAATCCAAGTCCCGGGCGAAGCCGGGTAGTAAAGTTAGTTAGTAATAAATCGGCATTTTGCGACCCCCACTGCCACTGTGTAGCACATTATTATGTGCCAGGGACTCTATGTTGATGATAGGACAATAGTCTGAGTCCATAATTGGCAATAAGTAACGGCAAAGCAGTTAGAAGTGACTCACATAATTGTGTGCAGTTGTGTATGGAGTACACGACTTCCCTGAAGGCATTCACCTTCAGCGAGCGCGATGCCTGTGCGGCGATGGCTGCGCCATGGCTGCGCCATCGCCGCACAGGCGTCAAATAAAAAGCAAAGGACAAGTCCTTACTTACTTACTAACAACTCCTCTATAATTTTTCATTGCTGGAGAGGTTGCCCCCCCTACCTGAAAATCCTGGCTCCGCCATAGTCGCCAGACCAACTGATGAGACATTCACCACCCCCACTACACTACACCCCCACACACCCACTACTCCCTCACACACCCACTACACTACACTAGACCCCCACAGCCACTACACTACAACCTCACACACCCACTACACTACAGGTGTTGAACTTCTTTCGCGCAGTACGTAGCCAACCATAATAATCAGAGGTGTGGGGGAAGGACAACAAAATAAACACAGAAATCAGTAACAAAAACAGTTTTCAACCTAGATTTAAAAGTGCATAGTTCCAGTGGGTTCCTAAAATCGGCAGAGAATTTGACACTCGCATGAGACGATCGCTTGGATGACGTAATGGGGGTAATAAATCCACAACGCAATTTTACCATCACGGGGACCTTGAGCAACGGCAGGCAGGAAAGGGAAGATTGGTTAAGTGCTCCGCTGACTGGCTGCTGGTAATGTGAACCACCCCCCACACTGGGTTCTGTTTACAGGGCATGCAGTTGTCGTGGGTTTACGGAGAGCGGAGACGACTCGTAGAGGCAATAACGCGTTTATTCCAATAAACCAGGGGTGTCCAAACCTTTTGTAAAGAGGGCCAAATTTGATAAAGTGAAGATGCCCGGGGGCCAATAGTTCCTTCTGACATTTTTTTAACCACAAAAGTTACGTGAAAATAAACACTGTTATAAAACATTTTCATTGTCACAATTACCTTTATTTTTCAAATTACAATGTAACCAAATAAGCCACTCAGGCAGACGTGAACAACTCTAAAAACACAATTCTGTCTTTCATTCAGTCAGATAACATTGAACAAACTGTATAGAATACCCTAAATTTCCATGAGTTAAATATCTTTGCCTCATGAACATTTTAAACAGGAGTTATAAGTAATGCAAAGTAGTCTGTTATCATTAAACTTTAAAACAAATGAATTTTGCCCTTGTCTTTTACAAGATCTTTCAGAAAGCAATAGTTTGTGTCACATCTACAGGTACATAACATCAACAGTTATAACCAAATATTATTCAAGAGTTGAATAAAAACAAGTGCCATAAGTCCAAGTGCATTAGTGTGCTTTAGGCTTTTCACTGTTAATAGTGACAGATGTTACCGTTCAAAACACTCAATTTCAGATTGATCAAGGAACAGATAACTTGCTGACACTAATGAGAAGGGTGATACTGAGATCTAGATTTCAGTAAAGAGACCAGGTCTGGCTTGAGGGCAGTGGTTGAGATGCGTAAAATGTCACGCAAGTGGGAGTCACTCATCCTTTGACCTCAATCGGTTCTTTAAGTTCATGACTGAGAATGTTTGCTCACACAAATATGTGGAGCCGAATAAGCTCAGCATTTTCTTAGCGAATTACCGCATTTCTGGAAACCTGCTTTTGTCCAGCTGCCGGTAAGTCAACAAGAGAACACAGCTGGTGTTTTCCGCGGCACTCATCGTCACACTGCAGCTCAATGAGCTCCAGCTGCAGCTGTGGAGGAACATCGTCAGGGTCCACGGAGAAGGGAGAAGAGAAAAGCAGCATGTCCATTTCAATAACTGCAAAGTCCCGAAAGCGTTTGTTAAATTCCACAGAAAGAGATGCGATAGCTGTTGCATAACTCTTAATTTGCGCACCGATGTTGTCCTGTGAGAAACTGTCAATGACCTCTTTCAAAGCTGGGAAGTGTGCAGTGCAGGGCTCTGTTTGGGACAAGTGTCTTTGGAAAAGTTGCAGTTTGGTTCCAAAGGCCTTGATGTGAGCGTATAGCTGGCTAACCATTGCATATTTTCCTTGAAGATTAACATTCAGCGCATTCAGATGCTTCGTTATGTCAAACAAAAAAGCCAGATTTTCCAGCCATACAGGATCGGACAGTTCTTCCATTGGTTGTCTCTTCTCACCCAAAAAATGTCCAATTTCCTCTTTGAGAGAGAAAAATCGCTGCAGTGCGGAACCCCGACTTAGCCACCTCACATCGTTGTGATATATTACGTCACCGTATTTAGCCTGGATGTCACACAGGAACTGCTGAAACTGTCGGTTGCTTTAGAGCGAATAGAATTGATTGCCTTTGCCACTGGTTTCATAACATCATCAAATTTGAGATGTTTGGCGCAGAGAACCTGCTGGTGAATGATAGAGTGAAGTTTAATAGCGTTACCTGCTTCTTCGTTGACTTTATTGCAGATCAGTGTGGACAATCCACTTCGCTCACCAGCCATGGCAGGCGCACCATCGGTAATGATCCCAGAAACTTTACTCCATGGTAGTTTCATATTATCAACAGCTTTACAAACAGAAACGAATAAATCTGTTCATCTGGTTTGCCCTTTAAGGCTTTTGAGGTCAAGCAGCTCCTCTGTCACGTTCATGTCATCAACTCCTCTTAAACAAATAAGTAGTTGTGCAGTGTCAGATGCATCTGTGCTTTCATCGCAGGCTCATGAGAAATAATCAAAAGCCACTCCCCTGTCCCCCAGTTGTCTCTGAATATCTGACGATATGTCCTCAACTCTCCGTGCCAGTGTGGCGTGCCAGGCAAACATTCATAAATTCTTGCTTCTTCTAGGGGCAAATGTTCTCCACCATTTTCATGACACAGTCTTTGATAAACGCACCTTCAGTAAAATGTTTGCCATGTTTAGCTATTAACATGGCCACTTCGAAACTGGCTTTGGTGATGATTTCCTTTGACTCACAGGCCCGCGTGAAGAATCGCTGTTGCAATGCAAGAGCAGCTTGGAGTTGCTTCACTTTTTCAGCACGGTCACTTCCTGTTAGCTTGACGTATGTTGTAGCATGTTTAGTCTCGTAGTGTCTCTTTACATTGAAATCCTTAAACAAGGCAACAAATTAGACAAACACAATTGCCTCGATTTTCAGTGAAGAAGTATTGTAATTCCCACCGCTCCTGAAAGCGGCGGCCCTTACTGTCAACTTTTCTCTTTTACTGGTAGGAACGAAGTGAACCAGCCTACAATAGATTATATCGTCCGTCCGTCCGTCCGTGTAGCAACATCGCCCCCTACTGCAAACACTTGGCATGACCCTACAAAAACCTTTAGACTCAGTGACGCTTTCCCTTATAATTCCCTGAGATAGCTTTTAATTAAAACTTTTAAATAAAAATTAACTCGCAGCGGCCTAAAGCCTACAGCTAGGCCTAAAGCCTCGAACAACGCCTCAAACTCTCCCTTCGTATCGTACCCCCGCGTGTGTGCAAGGGAGTTAATGTTTAACAATGTTACATTCCCTGATGTTTTTAATAAATGTAAAGCTTTTACATAAATAATTAAAACATTTAAATAAAAAATTAACTCACAGCGGCCTAAAGCCTACAGCTAGGCCTAAAGCCTAGAACTAGGCCTCTAACTCTCCCTTCGTATCGTACCCCGCGTATGTGAAAGGGAGTTAATGTTTAACAATGTTACATTCCCTCATGTTTTTAAATATTAACATTTAAATTTTAAGCTTTTACATTAAAATACACTCCCTACCCCCCCGTCGTCGGCGGGTCTCCAGCCTAGAGCCAGGCCTGGGAATCTCTCCCCCGCTAGGGGTGTATTGGGCGGGGCTACAGCGGTAGGGGGCGGGGTTACGCGGGGCTGGGCGGGGCTACCGCGGCAGGGGTAGTAATCTGCATATCGTGCAGATTGTTACTACTCACTGTGTCTGCTCCAAGCTGCACTCACGTAGGTACATACTTGTGCAATACTAGTATTTTTTCCACAACGGTTACTACTACTTTATTGTTTCCTATGTTCCACTACGTCTATGTTTCCATCCACTTATTGGCGCCCATTTTTTGCCATTTCATTTTATTATAGCCATTCATTTATTCGTTCCTACCAGCCCACCCCACAAGGACCTGTTTTTTTGCAGTCGTCATAGCAGAAATTATTCGAGAAGGGTTCGCGGCACGGATGCAGAGCCAGAGAGCATTAGAATGGTGCTGCCACCGTGTGGTGCAAGGAGGAATTACATCTTTAAAATTGTATTATTTATTTATTCTGACAGAGCTAGCGAGCCATAAATAACACATTATAAGACCGAAGCTGCGTGACCGCGGGCAGTGATTGGCCCACGGGCCGGACTTTGGACATGCCTGCAATAAACGGTCACAGTCTTCTCTAGGGCAACGGCATTTTTACCTACTGCCTGGGGAGGTACGGCCTCTGGACTAGCGTGCCCTGTCACGGGGCTATGGGCTCCAAGTCATCCGGCTATGAGCGCCCTAGGGGAGGCTGCACTGACCCGACCCAGCCAAAGTGTGGGTCCCGACCACTGGCCCACTAGGACCCGGCCCTTACAAGGACGTCGGGCCGGGGGTTCCCAGGGTCTCACCATTAGCCCACAGAGTCTCGGCCCTGACAAGGGCAGCGGGATAGGGGTCTCAGGGTCCTCGGCTAGCTGGTCTTCTGGCTTCTGTCTTGGACTGGCCCCGGACCCTTCCAGAGGTCCGGCTTTTATACACCTCCCCGGTGTGTCAGCCCCTGGCCACACCTCCCTTCCAGAGTTCCAGGGGGGTCTCGGGGGATCCCAGAACACCCCGCAGCTCCCTCCTGCTTTGGGGCTGGGGAATGATGTGAGTCACTTGCCGGTGTAAGTTACTGCCCCTGATGGGCCGTGCCTGGAACTGCACGCAGCCCATTTACAACGCGACAGTGTTGAAGAGTTTACACTCTTGAATCGTTTTGAATGATTTCTGAAGTTTTTTTTCGATTTTCTTGTAAAAATAGGGGACGAAGAGCTACTCTATGGCCGACTTTGTTAACGGATACTCTGGGAACGAAGCTCCTTTATAACAGAGGTATTACTGTCCAGAATATATGTAATGTGAGAATATATCCGGCTCACTGACGTATCACAACTCGTCATGATGATTGGCTCTGCCGGTCCTGGTTTATAGCCAATGGGGGGAAGCCTAGGGGCGTAGCCCTGACGTAATGGAAAGGTGACAACTGTAAGGATTGGTTCTGCTGGCTTTGGCCACAGCCAACGGGGAGAGGAGTCAGGGGCGTGGTGCCGGGAGCTTACGGGGGCCTGGAATATTCCATGGAGGCTAACGAGGATTGGCGGAAACGTACGTGACCCGGGTATTAAATAGGGGTGGAGATGAGCGACACGGGGTCAGAACGGGAACGAACAGAGGAAGGGGGCCACGTAGGAGCGGGGCTCCGGGTTGCCACGTGGCAGTGTGTCTCTCTCTCTATCTGTCCCTCTCACGCTGCCTGTCAGCAGCGTGAAGGAAAGCTGTAATACAAGTTGAATAAAAGACGGATTCCAGAAGTCACCTCAACGAGCTTTATTACATATATATACAACACAGCATCCACAACACCTACACACCATACCAAAACCAAAACCACAACACGTACTCCGTGCACACATCCGACATAGATCCCCCGTATAGCCTTAACAGAATGCTGGGGCAAGTGCGGTTAGAAAGCACCGATAACGGCCGACGCGGCACACGAAAGAGTGGGTGGCCAGCACCATGCCCGACCGCCTTTGTCTCACCAGTAGCGATGCTTACACATTGTACCAGGTACACATTTGAGGCTGAGTCGACCTAGGGGAAGCCCAGGTCCTGTTTCAGATATTCATCACTGGTGTTGGCCATGAGTGGGATTCAAACTCGGGTCACCAGGTTTGTAGCGCTCCACTACCGCTCCCACAACAGCACCCACACACAGACATACCACACACCACACCAAATACAGAAAACACACCACACCTGTTATATTCATCGCTTTGTTATTTTAATCAGACTAAAAACACACAAACCAATTTGAAATGCTCGCACAAACACACGAGAGCAAGAAATGTAGAACACCACCTCCATCACTCATCCATTATAGCTACAGAATTTAGAAAGTGACAGCACAGACCACCCCCCACGATCACAGGGAGCCATGGGGAGCCATGGGGAGATATGGCGCTACACAGGGATACCGAGGGAGATGGGGATACGCAAATATACTCGGGAACATACGGGGCTACACGACAAGACACGGGGATGCACAGGGCCACACAGGGACAAAGGAATACACAGGGAAGAGGCAGGGGGCTAGATGAGGTGGATGGAAGAGGACAGCAGCAGTGGGGCCACGGTGGAGTAGCGCATGAGGTGCTGCGAGCCTTCCTCCAGGTCCACCACAAACTCCCTGCACACATGAAGACAACCAACCCCCCGCACAGCCAACATCAACTGGTGGCGAACGTGCTGTAAGCGAGTACCTATCAAGAACACATCGTATGAAGGGGTGGTGTGGCCAGGCCCACGCTCGGCCGCCTTTGTCTCCCTAATCCTGACGTTTAACGCGGTTGGATACGTACGGTGCAAGAGAAGTTCAACATACATACACATTATATACATACCACACCAGGTTTTTATTTAAGGCTGAGTTGACTTAGGGGTGTTAGTTTATGTTGGGCTGTCTCCATATTGAGCTCGGTGTTGAGCGTAGAGTGTGTTGTGTTGGGCTCCTCTATCTGTGGTGGCACAGAAGCCGTCACCGACGAGCGTGTAGTGTGTGCGTACGCATTGTGTGTGTCGAGTATGTGTATGTTTATATGGTATGTGGTCTGTATGCGTGAATTATATGTATGTTCCTTTAAGCTCATCCTAAATCAGTTGACGCATCATCGCTGTGTATGTAGTGTAGTATGTAGTATCGTGTGTATGTGTATATGTGCGTATGTGCGAAGCTATCAATACTTTATAACTACACTTGCAATTGCAATCGACTTGTATATCCTCGTCTGTTTACATATTAGTACAACAGTCAGCCTAAATCTGATTAATCTTTCTGTAAAATTGTAATTGTGCTGTGATCAGTCTAAATATAATCTGCTCGAGTCAACTTATGTCCAGAGCATTACTTATTTAACAGCTATTTATGTTTGTGCAATATTTTATATTTTGTCGTTTTCGGGACCCGGGGTCCCTCTTGCAAGTGAGACTACCCTGGTCTCTTAACTTCTCAACTCCTCACACGGTCACACAACATAGTTCAATGTTAATGTGGCCATTTTATTGAGGGACGACGACTTCTGCTGTGTGGCGTTATCGTGATGTGGTCTGGGACTGTTTTCTTGTTGTTTTTGGTGACCTTGTACAATCTTGATGAATGAGACTGGTGTGCTGAAGTCGTAATTAATTGGCACGTTTTGTCTACGTGACAAACCTTACTGATTGTCTGTGTCGGGTGGTGTTGGGTTAAGAACACATTTATATTTAAACGACTTAACTCCAAATAACTTGTATTATAAATAACATTGGTTGCAAAAGCCTACGCGTTATATTTAGTGACCTGCTTACCATTTTCTCTATTTTGTACTATCATGTTTTGTTTTGTTTGCAGTCGTAACTTGCTGACCCTCCCTGACTGGACATCTGTGAAAAAGAGGTTGATAGCTCATCGGATTCCTCCTCCAATCTAAATAAAGATTCTGACATCAACTTGATATGTGCTACGTGTGCTACGTGTGGAGTGTGTATCTCCTGCTGCCGCAATCCGTGGCTCCGTCACCTCTGCTCCCTGGACTCGGCCTCCACGAGGACGTTCTCCTGCCGCTCGCGCACGCGCAGGAACACGAATGCGCCCACGTCCGGCCGGGGCACTGAGGGGTCACGCCACAAAAACAAAGATCCCCCGTTTAGCCTTAATAGACTCTCGGGGCAAAATGTGGTAAGCAAGTAGCACCTATGAAGGCCGGCACGGCACACGAGGGAGTGGGTGGCCAGTACAACGCCCGGTCGCCTTTGTCTCCCCAGCGGCGATGTTTACGCACCACACCAGGTACTCATTTAAGGCTGAGTTGACCTAGCAGAGACCCAGGACCGGTTCAGATAATCGTCACTGGTGTTGGCCAGGAGCGGGAATCGAACTCGGATGCACGGGTTCGTAGTGCAGCATGCTATCCACTGCGCCACCACCACAACACATTCACACATACACACATAAACACGTACACAAAGAGAAAAAGATCCGCCAAGTAGCCCAGAGAGAATGTTCTGGGCAGGTGTTGCTAGAAAACATCAATGAAGGCCACCATGGTGCTCGAGGGTGAGGTGTTGTCCACTCCATGCCCAGCGACCTTTGTCTCCCTAATACTGAAGTTTGCACACTGCACAAGTTGCTCATTTTAAGGCTGACATGTCATAGGAGTGGATCGGTATCAGTTCTGATATCACTCGTCACTGATGTTCGATGTGAGTGGGAATGGAACTCTTTGCTAACTACTACACTACTGCGACACATACATATCCATAAATAGAGAAATACACAACACGTACACACACATACCATCAGAAACAGAACACTGAACACACCCACACTACACACACCACACACACCCACCAACTACCTCACACTCACACACAATGCGAGTAAAGATACTAACTGACATAAACCAACACATTTACCCGGCAATTTCACACACGACGCTAAACACACACAGCACACAAACATACACAGCCTGCACTCTCAAGCAACAATCCAACCATACCCTCACGCACTCATACTACACTCCAAAGACAAATATACCCCATACAACCTTAACAGACTGTTGGGGAAAGTGCTTTTAGCAAGCACCTATGAAGGCTGGCATGGCACACGAGGGGGTGGGGTAGCCAACACCACGTCCAGCCGCCTGTCTCCCCAGTGGCGACCATTACACATCGCACTCAACCTAGGGGAGGCCCACAACCGATTCAGATAATCGTCACTTGTATTGGCCCTGAGCAGGAATTGACCTCAGGTTGCCAGGTTCTTCGTGCAGTGCGCTAACCGATGCACTACCACTCCCCTCTCTCGCACACTCACCTGCTTTGCTGAGGTCCAGGGCCTGTAGGTTGGGTGGCATGTGCCTCAGAGCCACAGACTTCAGGAATCTATCCATGTTGGAAGCATACCTTCAATCACAAACACAAAGATCCCCCTTTTAGCTTTAACAGGCTGTCGCAGCAAGGGCTACCAACATGGCACACAAGAGGGTGGGTGGTCAGCACAATGCCCGGCTGCCTTTGTCTCCCTGGTGTTTATGCTGACACGTCGCACCAGGTGCTCGTTTAAGGGCAAGTTGACCTCGGGAAGGCCCAGGACCGGTTCAGTTGTCACGGATGTTGACTGCGAGTGGAAATCGAACTTGGGTCACTGGGTTGACAGCACGGTACGCTAACCGCTGGACCACCGCTCCCCACTTCACCTTTTCTCACACGTGTACAAATACAGAGACATGTGTGCACATATACACACGTAGATTTTGCAGCACAAAAGTGTGCAGCACTGCACGTACAACATATCTTAACAATGTCCACACCATCAGCTCACAAGAACTGGATGTGTGGTGGCATTGTCGTTTAGAACCAGCAACTGAAAGAGTTCAGTAAATGTGGCATATATGGAAAGAGCTGTTACCTTTACATATACAGGTTTGAAAACAAAGACAGACGTATACACTCAACACGTGTATACATGTGTAATGACAGGGTGACACCTGCTGGCCGGAAAGGGAATCACGGGTACGGGCACAGTGAAGTACCAACCAATCAGAGAAGGAAGTGTACCTGGGGCAAAGGTAACAGGTGGGGCTAGCCGAGATACTCCCGGAACCTGCTCGAAGGTTCCACGAGAGGGCGTGGCCGGAGGCGGGGCCTAGCCACGCCTGGGTGTATACAAGGGGGAGCGGACCCGGGGCTCGGGGCTTGTGTGTGGGGTCTTGGTTTCCATCGCCGTCATCGTCACGCCGCCAGGCAGCGGTGTAGCCGAGTGAGGGCAATGGGACCACGCCGAGTGAATGGCTGTGTGTAGCCAGTAGAGACGTTAATATCGGGTGTTGTACTCAGTGTGAGGAAGAATACGTGTTGGCCTGTGTTGTGCCCAGTGTGAGTAATAAAAGAAGTACCCTCTACACGACGTGTCGCGGAAGTCGCTCATTACGCATGCACACACCAAAGCCCAGATGAACAAAGCCCACAGTCTGTATGACTTCACAGAGGATCTGTGTATGTGTGTTGGAGGGTGGTGACATATCGATTGGTTAAAGTGAGGTCTGATGCGTGATGCGGTGAAGTAATGGGGGAACAGGTATGGATGATGTGATGACGAGGAGTGATGTGTGATTGTGATGAGGTGGTTTTGCGTGTGAAATTGTGGCAATAGGAGTGCATGGTGGGAAATGTGATTGGATTATGAGGTGTGATGGGGTATGAGATGTGTGGTGATGTGACGATGATGATGAAGTGTTTGATGATGAGTGGTTATGGTGATGAGGTGTGAGATGTGCGAAGATGGAGATGGTGTGAGACTTTTAAGGAGGAGTAGATAGTGCGAGGTGAGAGACGTGATGATGAGGTGTGAGATAAGGTGATGAAGTGGTGTGATGTGAGGTCTGGTAATGTTAAGGTGTGGTGGTGATGATGTGGTGTGAAGTGTAGTGTAAGATGTATGTGATGACATGAGTTGATTGAGTGCAGGGAGTGGTAGAGCGCACTGCGCTACAAACCCGGAAAACTGAGTTCAATCCTCGCTCATGGTAAATAAGAGTGGTGAATATCTGAACCAGTCTTAGGCTTGCCCTCGGTCGACTCAGCCTCAAATTAGTACCTGGTGAGGTGTGTAAATATCGCGATTAAGGACACTAAGATGGCCAGGCGCAGTTCTGGCCACCCACCCATTTGTGTGCCGTGCCAGCCTTCATTGGTGCTCGCTTACAGCACTTGCCCGATAGTCCATGTGGGCTACATGGGGGATCTTTGTCTCTGTCTTTTGTCTATGCTTAAGCGTGTGTTGACAATGAGGTAATGTGTTCATGATGTGTGAGGTGTTGCTGAAGGAGGTGTAATGAGGTGAGGGATCTCACTCGATGGCAAAGGCAAACTCCTCGGGGGATAGGAGTGAGGGCTGCCCCTCGGTGCGAGACTTCTCCCTCTCCAGCACGTGTGTGTAGAAGCGCTCGATCTACACCGCACACACCGTGGACACACCACGCACACCATCTACACCACACACATCAATGCCACACAACCCCATCACACACATAACTACTATACACATCAATACATTGACATACACACACAACATCAACACAACATACACACTATACACACACAGTATACCACACACAACCCCATACACACCACAAATCACACTCACTACACCATACACACCACAAACTCCACACCCTACACAAGATCCATGTCAGCAGGGCCAGAGATTGATGCCACAGCATACACATGCTGCGTGGTGTGGTGTGCTGCATGGTGGTGTGCCACGCGCTCACCTTGTTGAGGCGCGTTCGCAGGTATGAGCTCAGCATGAAGCGGATTCTCTCGAGCTCCATGCGGTGGAGAGACGACTTCACATCCGCACGCTGAACCCTCCGTAGGTTACCCTCCTACTCACACACACCGAGGGGTGTGAGTGGGGGGCGAGTGAGAGGGGTCAGTGATTGGTTTGTGAGGGGTGCGAGTGAGGGGCATGAGGGGTTTAAGAGAGGGGTGTAAATGGTGAGAGGGGTGAGAGGGGCGAGTGAGGGGTTTGAGTGAGCAAGGGGTGTGAGAGGGGTGAGAGGGGCGAGTGAGGGGTTTGTGTGAAGGGTTTGAATGAGCAAGGGGTGTGAGAGGGGTGAGTGAGAGGGGGTGATTGAGAGGGAGTGAGTAAGCGGGGTAAGTAAGGGATGTGCGCAGGCCCCACCATATGCGTGAGCTGCTCCACCACACACTCTGTGAGCTCCGAGTGCTGAGGCAGCAAATCCGGGCAAAGCTTCTCATTAAGCCACGCCTGCACACACCATACACATGTAGTGAGTTCAAGAAGACGTAGACGACGTAGTCGGAGGCACACTTATTTATTACACACCGGGGGAAATACACAACTCTTGAAGGGGTAGCGGCCCCTTCACCCGTCTAACAGGGAGACACCACTAGCGCTAATCCCGGCTAGTCTGCTCTCGAGCCCTCCACTAGAGAGCTAGGGGAGGCTAGCTGATCCAGCTCTGGCCAAGCTAGGATCTCGGCACCCTTAGCCAACCAGACCGGCTCTTACAAGAGCATCGGCTCTGGGCTCTCAGGGCCACGCCACTAGCTTGCCCTGGTCGGTCCTTAGAAGGACAGCGAGCCAGGAAAGTCCCAGGGCCTAATCTGCTGGCCTTCGATCTTTGCTGGGTAAGCTTCGACACTGCCCCGAGCCCACCGGCTCCCCGCCTTATATAGCAATTCCCCCCCGAGGGGTGGGGCTGTGGTGGATCACAGCGCCACCACAGCCCCCCAGGGCTAACCGTTGCGGACGTGGATGTAGGCACCCTTACGCGTGCCAGCGCAAACACCCCTTGTGTGTTTGTTTGCCCTCCCGTAACACCCCTACACACACACCATACAAAGACAAAGATCCCCCGTATAGCCTGCACAGACTGATGGGGCAAGTGCTGTTCGCAAGCACCTATGAATGCCGGCACGGCACATGAGGAGATGGGTGGTCAACACCACGCCCGGCCGCCTTTGTCTCCCCAGTGGTGATGTTTACACGCCTCACTAGGTACTCATTTGAGGCTGAATCGACCTAGGGGAGGCCCAAGACCGGTTCAGATAATCGCCACTGGTACTGGCCGTGAAACTAGGGTTCGTAGCGCAGCGCGCTAACGCTACACTACCATCCCCCACACAACACACACACCACTACACCAACACGCTTTACACACACCCTACTACTTCAACACTATATCAACACACTACACAGCACTACACCAACACACCACACATACCCCTACACCAACACACCACACATACAGTGAGGGAAAAAAGTATTTGATCCCCTGCTGATTTTGTACGTTTGCCCACTGACAAAGAAATGATCAGTCTATAATTTTAATGGTAGGTTTATTTTAACAGTGAGAGAGAATAACAACAACAAAATCCAGAAAAACGCATGTCAAAAATGTTATAAATTGATTTTCATTTTAATGAGGGAAATAAGTATTTGATCCCTCTGCAAAACATGACTTAGTACTTGGTGGCAAAACCCTTGTTGGCAATCACAGAGGTCAGACATTTCTTGTAGTTGGCCACCAGGTTTGCAGGAGGTATTTTGTCCCACTCCTCTTTGCAGATCTTCTCCAAGTCATTAAGGCTGATGTTTGGCAACTCGAACCTTCAGCTCCCTCCACAGATGTTCTATGGGATTAAGGTCTGGAGACTGGCTAGGCCAGTCCAGGACCTTAATGTGCTTCTTCTTGAGCCACTCCTTTGCTGCCTTGGCCGTGTGTTTTGGGTCATTGTCATGCTGGAATACTCATCCACGACCCATTTTCAATGCCCTGGCTGAGGGAAGGAGGTTTTCACCCAAGATTTGACGGTACATGACCCCGTCCATCGTCCCTTTGATGCGGTGAAGTTGTTCTGTCCCCTTAGCAGAAAAACACCCCCAAAGCATAATGTTTCCACCTCCATGTTTGACGGTGGGGATGGTGTTCTTGGGGTCATAGGCAGCATTCCTCCTCCAAACACGGCGAGTTGAGTTGATGCCAAAGAGCTCCATTTTGGTCTCATCTGACCACAACACTTTCACCCAGTTGTCCTCTGAATCATTTAATGTTCATTGGCAAAATTTAGACGGGCATGTATATGTGCTTTCTTGAGCAGGGGGACCTTGCGGGCGCTGCAGCATTTCAGTCCTTCACGGCGTAGTGTGTTACCAACTATTTTCTTGGTGACTATGGACCCAGCTGCCTTGAGATCATTGACAAGATCTTCCCGCGTAGTTCTGGGCTGATTGCTCACCGTTCTCATGATCATTGCAACTCCACAAGGTGAGATCTTGCATGGAACCCCAGGCCGAAGGAGATTGACAGTTCTTTTGTGTTTCTTCCATTTGCGAATAATCGCACCAACTGTTGTCACCTTATCGCCAAGCTGCTTGGCGATGCTTGGCGATGGTCTTGTAGCCCATTCCAGCCTTGTGTAGGTCTACAATCTTGTCCCTGACATCCTTGGAGAGCTCTTTGGTCTTGGCCATGGTGGAGAGTTTGGAATTTGATTGATTGATTGCTTCTGTGAACAGGTATCTTTTATACAGGTAACAAGCTGAGATTAGGAGCACCCCCTTTAAGAGTGTGTTCCTAATCTCAGCTCGTTACCTGTATAAAAGACACCTGGGAGCCAGAAATCTTTCTGATTGAGAGGGGGTCAAATACTTTTTTCCCTCATTAAACTGCAAATCAATTTATAACATTTTTGACATGCGTTTTTCTGGATTTTGTTGTTGTTATTCTGTTTCTCACTGTTCAAATAAACCTACCATTAAAATTATAGCCTGATAATTTCTTTGTCAGTGGGCAAACGAACAAAATCAGCAGGAGATCAAATACTTTTTTCCCTCACTGTACCACTACATCAACACACCACTATTCCAACACCCCACACGTACCACTACGTCAACACCACACACACCACTACATCAACACTACACACACCACTACAACAACACCCTACATACACCACTACATCAACACCACACACACACCACTACATCAACACCACACACACCACTACATCAACACCACACACACACCACTACATCAACACCACACACACCATTACATCAACACCACACACACCACTACATCAACACCCTACATACCACATCAACACCACACACACCACTAAATCAACATCGCTACATCAACACCACACACACACACCACTACATCAACACAAAACACACCACTACATCAACACCACACACAC
>CM025615.2:390292-400417 GCA_014621495.2 Entosphenus tridentatus
ACACGGCACACTGCGGGCACGGGATACAGCAACCACCAACAACATCAACCCGGGCAGGCACACGGAACATATATGCAGCCAACCAATTAGCATGTAGCATGACTGGCTACATAGAATACGAAAGAAGTTCAATATACATACATACACAGATTAAACAACATCATCGACTCCCAACAACACCTTGAGCCGCAACCACTAACAATCGGCCAAGCACACCAAAAAAGCAGAACCCTCCTGGGGAGAGTCCAAAGACTGAACGTGGTGGCTTTCCTGTGTAAATTAATGTCACTGTTATCGTCGTTGTTTTTCTTATTCTTAGGCAGGTCCATTCGCGGTCCATCCTATGGGCTTGGCGATTGTTATGTTGTCTGAATCTATTTAAACTTTTAAACTATTAAAAAATTTTTTTTTATTTAACCAGGTAAGGCCCACTGAGCTATGTAGCTCTTTTTCAGAAGCGACCTGGCCACACGTGATAGCACACCGAGGTGGCCTATCAAGTGAAAATGTATTAAACACAAATACTCTAAAACTAGACAGCCCAGAGAAAAATCCATGCGACCACAGCGAGAACATGCAAACTCCAAATATACAGGTGTCAGGGTCGGGATCGAACCCATGACCTCCTGTATACCAGGCGAGGCAGTTAACATCTGGCCACCGTGAATTGAAACCTCGTCATGTTCCTCACTCCACCGTCCAGTTACTCTGCATGTTATCCACCGGGCAGCGGAGGTGATGGCAGCACACATAAATAGGACAGATCACTTGACGGAGTTTTCGACCTAGATCCAAGCTCATCGGATGTACAGGGCCCACACACCACCGGATCCTTCCAGTCCAAAATGGGACACGACTCAACCCGACGGTTAGTCCGGCAAAACAACCCCCATACCTCCTCGGTGGTGTCGGACGGTAATGCTGTGGTGACCAGTGCCATGGGGGGAGGTCCAATTTCAATTGGCTATTCCCTTCATGGCGTTTGTAGCCACCACAGCGGCCAAATGGGGCTCTGGATGGGTGCAAGGGGCTGATAACCCCTCCACCTTCAACCCAAGTACCACAAAATAACGTAAAAAAATTGAATCAAGCTTGTTCTGGAGGCCCCGGGGGGACAGGTGTCTATGGCGTCTCCTGGCCAAACCCCATTTGTCGTGGCAGGAGTCTGAATCCTTACCCTCGGCGTTCCTCCAGAAACTACAAAACGCCACTATGGGAGGCCACGTGGAATGTTCGAATGCTCAATGTGGAAGAAAGGTTACCACTCCTCTGTCAGGAACTGGACCGGTACCGCCTGGATCTCTGCGGTATTCAGGAGGTCCGGTAGACTGGCTCTGGCTCCAGCCACCAATGAGGGTGGACAGTCCTCTACTCGGAGAAAGAAACTGCCAAACAACAGGGAGTGGCTCTTCTCATAAACAAAAGAATGAACAGAGCGTGGGAGCATGACGGTGAGGTGTGGGAAGATGTAAGCCCCAGGCTACTGCGGGCTCGCCTTCCCATCTACCAGAGGCGAAGAGTGGTGGTGGTGGTTACTTATGCCCCCACCGAAGATGATTAGTGGAGGGATACAGGCAAGGCCGATGAGTCAGATGCATTCTATGACCTCATGTCACAGGTGCTAGCTAAAGTGGCCCCTCGGGATAGAGTCATCCTGTTGGGTGACTTTAATGCCCGAGTGGGTCATGATGCTGGTACCTGGGCTGAAGTGATTGGAAGCCATAGGTCAGATCAGCTCAATAACAACGGTAGGAGGCTGCTAGACGTTTGTGCCGCCCATGGGCTTGTAATTATCAACATGCTGTTCTGGTATCGGCACATCCACACAACATCACGGATGCACAGAAAACATCATGGGGCAAGCTGCCGTGCCTCAAATATTGGAAGAAGTAGTTACCCCCTGTGAGTGGCTAGCTCAAGTGCCATCTGTTGAGGAAGTACGGAAGGTGATCCAGAGTCTGAGACCAGAAAAAGTGCTGGGCAGAAATGATCTCCCAAGCGAAATGCTGGGGGAGGGTGGCATGTGGGTGCAGACTGTCCTTTATGATATCATAATAACAGTCTGGACCACTGGACAGGTTCCGCAGGATTTAAGAAGGGGGACCACACAGACTGTAATAACTACAGGCATCACCCTCCTCAGTGTGCCCAGAAAGGTCCTGGCAAGGATTATTCAACATCGCCTTGCCAGGCACGCTGAGAGGCTTGCGGAGCCCCAATGTGGTTTCAGGCCAGGGCCATACTGCACAGATGCCATTTTTCTTGTCTGTCTGCGACAGCAGAGGTGTAGGGAATTCCCACAGGATCTACATCTCTGCTTTATTGACCTGGTCAAGGCCTATGATACCATCATTAGGTCTGGGCTCTGACTCTCTACTCTCTGCTCACAATCATTAAGGACCTTCATGATGGTGGACAGGCCCGGGTAAAACTATGGTGGCTGGGGGTCGGTGCCGTTCCCTGTTCACCTTGGCATGCAAAAGGGATGTCCTCTGGCTCCCTTATTTAACATCTATTTCGACCACGGAGTTCGTGAAGCCTTCAATGGCTGTACCAGAGAACATACTCTTTGGTTCTTTCGGTAAAGTCACGTAGGTAAAAAATAATTCTACCTACTTGACTTTACCGAAAGAACCAAAGAGTATGGGTCATTGCAGTCAAGAAAACTTCAAATCTAGAATGTACCAGAGAAATTTCCATCTGGTACAGATACAATGGGAAGCTGATCGATGCCCAGGTGCAGTCAAGGGATGGCTCCCTATGTTGGTCAACCATCGTACGTATGTTTAACACGTAGGCTTTCGCGACCAATATTATTCATAATCAACGTTTTTGGGTTTAGATCGCGTTATTTATAAATGTGTCGAAACCCTCCACCACCCGACACGGCCAATCAGTAAAAAAGTGTCACGTTGACAAAAGACAAGTAGTTCACTGCTTTAGCCCACCGGTGTGTTGAAGCGTGAAACCACAACATTTACAATTTGAGTACGACGTTTAGCTGGTAATTGCATCCAGCATCATCGGGCAATTCGCCAGAATGGTGAGGCTCTGCTCTGTCTCCCATTCTTATATAGAGCAGCAGCAGGGTGACGTCATCATCAACTCATCAGGTGCAACGATTTGAGGGGGGGGGGTTTTGTAATTATATACTAGATTAGTAACAACTGCCTGATTATTAATCTAGTATATAATTACAATAACCCACCCCCCCTCAGTCAGTCAACCCATGGCACCTGGGTCTGTCCCATGACCTCCTGCCAGCGGGTGTCCGAAACTTCACGTGGTCTTAATGTGCACATAGCCTGGCACAAGTGCCATGGTGACATCACCACCACTTAGTGGCGAATGCCGGTTGTTGTTGTTGTGACCCACGGACTAAGCGAACCCTGACCCCCGACGCCTTGACCCCCCCGCACACCTGGACCCTGCAGGACGCGGCGGGGGATCCGGCGGGGCCTCCAGCGCCCCCTGCCACGAGGCGGAATGCCGCCACAGCACGCCGCGCATCCCCCTCCTCCTCCCAGCAGCGGTACTCGCCGGCCACGCGCGACAGCTCCGCCCCCCCTCCGTCAGTGAACACCAGCAGCCCCGGAGGACCCTCCCGGGGGGCCACGGGGACCCAGCGGGGGGTCGCCCGGGCCGAGGTCGCCGCCAGGGGACCCGCGGGGAGGGGAGCTTCGGGCAAGGGGCCCCGGTCGAGGGGCGACCCCCCCACCGCGCGTACCCCGGGATGGGGGTCGAGGTCCGACGCCACCACCAGGCGGCGCGGGGACGGCGTGGGGGGCGGCCCGGGGGGCTCCTGGCCAGGGCCCTGCCTGGTGGGGACCCCGAGCGGGCCCTGCCCCGGCGTCAAAGGTCGGAGGTCGTGCATCCAGGTGGCGCGCGCCAGGTTCGAGGTCAGAGGGCACGGGAGGAAGATGGCCGGGAGCCACGGGGACACGGGGACGTCGTGCAGCGGAACTGAGATGCGGAGACACGCGGAGACACACAGAAACACGGCAACAAACACGGCCGGAATTAAGACATGCGGGCATATATGCGGACACGGCAATAAACACTATCTCAACTGAGACATGGAGAGACAGAAAAATATGGGTACACGGAGACACGTGGGGGACATGGAGGCACAGGGGGATACACGGAGTCATGGTGGAACGTGGAGACACAGGGACATGTGAGGGCACTTGGGGTAGGAGGGCGGGTCCACGAGGATTGAGACAGCCGCCACGAGAGACGTGGAAGCACAGGTGGCACGGAAGGTGCAAATCTACGATGGGAGATGGCGATGATGAAATGGAGATTGCAATGACGGCAAGGTATTCATGATGATGACGTGAGGATGGTGGAGCCCCCACGCCTCCTCCCCTTCTTCCTCCTCCTCACCCATGGTGTCGGTGCGAGTGACATCGCACACCCCGGCCGTGATGCCCGTCTCCACATTCTGCAGCAGCCGCCCTCCTCTGTGACTGCAATACAGAGCAGAACTTGCTTAGCGCGACCCCAAGGAGCGACAAATGCTCTGATAAAAGCAGATTCCACCACCCCGTGATTCGATTACCACAATTCTTGGTCATGATCCCAGCACAGAATTTTTGCCTGAGGGCATCACTAAAACCACCGAGAGAGAGAGGGGGGTAGAGGGGGGCAGAGCGGGAGAGAGAGATGAGGAGAGAGAGAGGGGGGAGAGAGGGGGGGAGAGAGAGGGGGGGGAGAGAGGGGTGGGGGGTGACAGGACGGTGCGAGAGGTTTGAGTCGCCGAATGGCGGGTAGATATGAACAGAATCAGAATATTTATGCTGGAGGAATCCGATGAGCTATGAAGCTCTTTTTCACAGATGTCCAGTGAAGAGTGAAGAGGACGAGTGGCGGAGTGGAGTATAGACGGGGCGCTGCGGTAGGGAGGAGATGTTATCTCCCTCGTCAGGTACACAAGTGCATGGGTTCAGTCCCGGACTTTGACGATGCCTGTTTGTATATTTGGAGCTCGCGTGATCTCTCTCCCCATGGTGGTGACATAAATTTTTCTCCGGTCCTTCCAGTTTTTCGCTCCTCCAGATTTACAAGCATGCGTTTAGATTATGACATGGCTGCTGCTGTGAATTCATATCAGCCACTGCGATGATGCGCTACCACTTGTGGCCACCTTAAAGCTCAGTGGGCTTTACCTGGTTATTAAAAGTTTAGTTTTAGTGTAGTTAATGAAAAGGTCTATGGGCCAAGTG
Organism: Entosphenus tridentatus; assembly: GCA_014621495.2. Lineage (NCBI taxonomy): Eukaryota > Metazoa > Chordata > Hyperoartia > Petromyzontiformes > Petromyzontidae > Entosphenus > Entosphenus tridentatus. The sequence continues at coordinate 395,518 of CM025615.2, forward strand.
GACGGAGTGGAGAGTTCAGGCGAGTGGTGTTGTACATGGAGTTACTCGTTGAGTATGAGGCATCACAGCAGTAGCCATGATGAGTATTCGGAAGCCACTGGAGCTATGCACTTTTAAAATCTAGATTGAAAACTAATGTCTTTAGAAATGATTGTTGTGTTTAGTTTGTTGTCCTTCCCCTGCACCTCTGATGAGCACGATTGTCTACGTACGGTGTGAAAGAGGTTCAACATACGTACAAGATACACGTTATTCCTTTGCTGACATTGTTCATGAAGTTACAATAGACCCGGCCTACGTTGAGAAGCCTGCGAGTCGCCCCGATCGTCGCAGTGGCCGTCATTGCACGTACACACACACTCACTAAGCAACACTGCCCATCCACATACCTAATCAACACGGAGGGTGTATGTACATTTACCTGTGTGTGTCAGTACGTGCACATGTGTGTGTAGCCGTGTTCTGGGGATCGGTAGTGTAGCGGTTAGCGCTGCACTGCGCTATGAACCCGGCGGCCCATGTTCGATTCCCACTCACAGACACCAATACCAGTTATGATTATCTTAACCGGTTTTCGGCCTCCCATAGATCGACTCAGCCTCAAATGAGTACCTGGTGCGATGTGTAAACATCGCACCTAGGGGCGTGTACCTGTGAATGTGTCTGCACGTGCGTGTGTATACCTGTGTGTGTACCTGTGCGTGTACCTGTGTGTGTACCTGTGCGTGCGTCTGCACGTGCATGTGTATACCTGTGCGTGTACCTGTGAATGTGTCTGCACGTGCGTGTGTATACCTGTGTGTGTACCTGTGCGTGTACCTGTGTGTGTACCTGTGCGTGTGTCTGCACGTGCATGTGTATACCTGTGCGTGTACCTGTGAATGTGTCTGCACGTGCGTGTGCGTGCGTCCCAGCCGCAGTGCGGGTCACGAGCGAGGATGCAGTCGGCGCAGGAGGCGAGGCGTGAGCACGAGGCGGCGGGGAGCTGCAGGCACGAGGCCTCGGCCAACACAAACACCGTGCGCTGCACACACACAGGTCCCCCGTGTAGCCTCACGCAGCATGTGGGGACAAGTATGTACGTGTGTACGGTAGCGTTCTTTCGCACCGTACGTAGCCAACTGTGCTAATCGGAGGTGTGGGGAAGGATAACAAACTAAACACGAAAAAAACAGTTCTCAAGAGTTTTCAATCCAGATGATTTAAAAGTGCATAGCTTCTGTAGCTTCCTAGTATCGGATTAGCGTTCCAGACGGCCGCAGAAGTCTGATAGCACGCAATAATAATAGAATAATAACCTCTATATTACAGTGCCTTTCATATTGAAATATCAAAGCATTGGACATAAAAATGAAGCAACAGTCACAAATACAGATTAAATCTAAGCGAAATAGAAAGCTGATAATAACAATATCAATGATTCTCGAAATTGCAATAAAATGAAGAATTATGATTAATAATTGCATACTCTTAGGTTTTTTCGGTAAAGTCACAAAACCTAAGAGTATGAATCCTTGCAGTCACGAAAGCTTCAAATCTAGAAATAATTGCATAGTAATCCAATCAGACAATAGAATCGTTTTTAAAATCTTAAGTTACAGGGAAAGCCTGTACAAATAGGGGATGCAGTGACCATCTTTGTTCGATGGTTAGCCAAAAGGCGCTGCGAGGATGACCAGAGCTCGCATGATGGTCTATGCTCCTTGATGAGATCAGCAAGGTCTTGTGCTCTTAGTGAGGAGCAAGTACGAAAGCCGCCATGGCACACGAGGGGGCGGGTAGTCAGCATCACCACTTCTGGCTGCGTTCGTCTCCCTGGTGCCGATGCTTCTACACACCGCACTTAAGGCCGAGTCGACTTAAAGGATGCCCTGGACTGGTTCAAATCTTCACCACGATAAGAACAGGGTTTTCCCATTTTTTTGGTGACAAAACTGAAACCTTTTTACAAGGACTCATGCCTGCATTAACCACAATACTTGTGGTCAGAATGCAAAAAAAACCACTCTGATAATATATGCATTGTCCTTGAAACTGATTGGTCCACACCAGAGACAGCTTTCTTTTGAGCCTCGTCTTCACCACTGTTGAACAGTCGACCAAATCTTCGGCCGTGAGCAGGAATTGATGCTGGTGACCGGGTTCGTAGTGCAGTGCACTAACCACGGCACTACTGCTCCTCATTATGTACAAAACACATGTACACACACGCACGTACATGCTGCTTTTATGGAGCGACAGGCCAAGCCAGGGAGCCGCCACCTGTGAGTGTTACATGGTGTGGATGCTGTCACCTGATTGGCTGAGAGAAGCAGATGGCTGATTGGCTGGGGCTCGGGGAATAGGTGAGTTTCCTCGATGATGTGTGACAACGAGCCAATTAGGACGGCCTTGTACAGCACACCTCGTTCTACAGCACACATACACACCACGTCGTCATAACATGCACATGTCGTATTATCATACCACACACGCTGTTTCATCATAACATACACACGCCGTGTTATCATACCATACACATCTTGCTTTGAACACGCATGTCATCATACACACCTCGTCATACACATCATACACCACATCATACCGTGTACACCATCACGCCATACACACCGCATAAGGGTGAGTTTTTTAGTGTCAGTATTTATCTGATTTCGAACCTCTGTGTTAGTATCTGAGTTAGTCTCTCTGAGTGAGCTAGTATTTCTGAGTGAGTTAGTATTTCTGTATTAGTATCTCTTCACGTTAGTATACTTGTTAGTTATTATTTCTGAGTGGGTACAAACTGCTGTGTGTTATTTTGCGTTAGTCGCACGAAGCCCACGGAAGGCCTGGAGTAGTATATGAGGCCAATCTGATTCCAGACAAGGCTTCAGAAACCAGACAGATGCAGGTTGTGCTGGTGTAGGGAGTGGGAATGCAACAGATAGCACGCTGCGCTACGAATTCGGTGACCTGAGTTCGACTACTGCTCAAGGCCAATACCAGTGACTATCTGAACCGGTCTTGGGTCTCCCCTAGGTCGACTCAGCCTCAAATGAGTATCTGGTGCGATGTGTTACCATCGCCACTGGGGAGACAAAGGCGGCCGGGCGTGGTGCTAGCCACCAACCCCCTCGTGTGCCGTTCCTGCCATCATAGGTGCTACTCGCTAACAGCAATTGCGCCAACAGTCTGTGAAGGCAATACGGGGGATCTTTGTCTTTGGTGGCGCCGGTAGCGTGCGTGCCATTGCTGCACGTCGCTGCTGCTTGCTGCTGTGTGGGCTGCCTGTGCTACGGCACGTGGTCGCAATGTGAGCGATACGGTGGCACTCACGGTGCGACATTCACCATGGCGTTACATTCCCACTCCGAGCTCACCGCTCGATGGTGCGGTCCACGGAGACCACGTGGAAGGAGGGTGACTTGAGCAACAATCATCGACGCGGTCGTGCACGAAGTCGCTTCCGAATGCAGGTTAATAGGAGTTGCGATCAAGGCTGCGGAAACCTCAAACCTAAGCTGTCGTTGGTGCGTTAATAAATGCCAGTTCGTACGTGCGAGTTAATTGGTATATGCAAGCGAACGTGTTAATACCGCCGGCAAGGTAAAGCACGGGGTAGGCTGTCGCCTTCGTTGTTGCTGTGGCGACCTCCACGTGCGTCACCGCTATGGCCGCCAGCGAGTCTCCACGCACAGCCAAGATGGCCGCCGCGGTAGTGGTAGAGTCGGCGGTGGAGTCGGCGGTGGTGGTGTTGGTAGGGCTGGTGGGGTTGGTGGGCCGAACTGAGCTGAACATGAGGGGGTGCTCCAGCGCAAAGGAGAGCGTGCGGTCGGGGAGAGAGGAGGAGCGCGGGAAGCCGCGGGCTCGCACACCTGCACTCACACACTGCGTTGCCAACGACAACAAGCCCACTACTCAACACCAGGTCCACAATTCAACACAATAACAACACAAGCATCGAACCACTCAATAAATGTGCGCATGGCGAATGTGCTGAGGGGATAACGGTGTGGTGAGGGCGGTGTGGTGAGGGTAGTGCGGTGAGATCAGTTTGGTGAGGGTGATGTGGTGGGATTGGTGTGGTGAGGGCAGTGTGGTGAGATCGGTGCGGAAAGGGCGGTGCGGTGAGGGTGATGCGGTGAGTTCGGTGTGGTCAGATCGGTGCCTTGTGCTGCGTTTGGATGTAAGCGCTGGGTGCGGAGCTATCCCTCCATGGCTTGCAGGGTGACGAGGTGGTGAGGTGTTAACTACCTCGCCTGGTATGCAGGAGGTCGTGGTTTCCATCCCAACCCTGATGCCTGCATATTTGGTGTTTTGCATGTTCTCCCCGTGGTTGTGTGGATTTTTCTCCGGGTCCTCGGGTTTTTCTCTACACATTTATGAACATGCTTTTCGAGTGCTATCATCTGTGGCCAGGTCTCTCTTTAAAAAAAACTATATAGCTATATAGTGGGTCTTACCTGGTAAAATAAAAAAATGGTTCAGTTTATACTCTTTGGTTCTTTCGGTAAAGTCACGTAGATAGAAAAATCATAGATCACGACGTTTCGATCGCAACACAAGCAATCATCATCAGGTGGGACAACCACAGCAAGAAACAACTGCTGCAGTAGGCGAGAGATCTGCCGTGGCACGAGGTTCGTGATCTATGATTTTTCTACCTACGTGACTTTACCAAAAGAACCAAAGAGTATGGTTCCTGCAGTCACGAAAGCTTCAAATCAAGATAGTTCAGTTTAAAGTGTATCGGTCTCTTTGCAGGGTCGCCACTGTCACCTCATCAAGCATCTCCTCCGCTCTGTCTCTTGTGCCCCCCCTCCCCGCTCAGTCTCACCCCTCCTCGCTGGCCTCTCGCCCACCACTCTGTCTCTCGCCCCCCGTTCTGTCTCTCGCCCTCACTCTGTCTCTCGCCTCCCCC
>CM025615.2:404455-420162 GCA_014621495.2 Entosphenus tridentatus
GGATGAGTCAGAGAATGAGTGAGAGAATGAGTGAGCGAGTGGGTGAGCGAGTGGGTGAGTGGGTGAGCGAGTGGGTGAGTGGGTGAGCGAGTGGGCAGGTAAGTGGGCAGGCGAGTGGGTGAGCGAGTGGGCAGGCGAGTGAGAGAGTCGGTGAGTGTGCGGGTGAGTAAGCGAGTTGCACACCGTTGAGCCAGCTGGAAAGTGGCTCAGTCTTGAGGTGGGGTCGCGACCCCATAGAGCGAGCGATCACCGACTCCGAGCCGAGGAAGTTACTCACAGTCGCTGTGTACAGGTCTCCGTCTGGCACACACACACACAGAGGTCCCCCAGGTAGCCTTCACAGGCTGTCGGGGAAAGTGCTGTTAACGAGCACCTATGGTGGGGTCAGCTCTGCGCCCAGCCGCCTTTGTGTTCCCAATAGACTTGAGTGGTGATGTTTACACACTCCACCAAGTACTGATTTAAGGCTGAGTCGACCTAGAGAAGGCATAGGACCGGTTAAGATACTCATCACCGATGTTGGTTGTGGGCGAGACTCGAACTCGGGTCGCCGGGTACGGAGCGCGGTGTAGCACTAACTGCTGCACCACCGCTGCGCCACACTAGACGAACACACGTGTGTGTGTGTAAACAATACACACGTGTGTGTGTGTGTGTAAACAACACACACACACACACATGTGTAAATAATAACGGCAGCAGCAGCCGCCGCGGATCGTCTCTTGGTGGTGATGTCACCACGCTGCTTGTGCCAGGCTAGGTGCACGCTGAGGCCGTCGCGTGAGGCGAGGAAGGCCCGCTGGTGGCAGCAGGCGCTGTGGGTTGCACGTTGCCGTAGTCACCGTCCATGAGCGACGAGAAGGGCTGCGTCGGGTGGTAAGGACACCGGCCCCGGCCCGTCTCCGTGGGCAACAGCAGCTGCAGTGAGCGCATATCCTACATTTGCACACACACGTATACATACACACGTGTACAAAACAAAGATCCCCGCATAGCCTGAAGAGACTGTTGGTTTAGAACAGTTGATTTAGAATTCCCCTGTGAGCTAAGAGGCTCTTGAATAGAGTTTCATCAACAACAACAAAACTGTAAAATTAAAAACACAACGTTTGCAACAGGTCGCATAAAAATTATGAATACAAATAAATACAGCAACGAAAAAAGTAAACAAAATTTTTTTTTACAATATATTACTTCATTATAAATTAAATATTTAACTAAAGTGAACATTAAGATTAGAGAAACATATTGCAAAATAGTGCATCTAGAGTGAGGAATAAGATTCGATAAAATATTGCAAAATGAGGAATTGAAACACCTTCGGTAAAATATTTTCCTGTGCAAACAACACATTTTAAGTAACACGAGTAATCATACCAATCACCATGACACTGCACACATCACAACAGGACTCATATACAGAATAATAATAATAATAAAAAAACTAATTGTATATCATCTACTTTCTTCAGCAGTGACAGATTGGCAGGAATGCACTTGAAAGAAGTGATTTAAGATGATTGAGTGAAGATAGTGACTGTAAATCAAATTTCGTGGTGATATTATTCCAGAGACTAGGGGCAGCCACTGAGAATGCCCGTTTACTAAAACCTGTTTTGTACCCGACATATGTAGTGAGTCCAACTGAGTTGCAGACGCCGTCTTGGGAGCAACACTATTTATTCAGAACTCAACGTAACATAACACAACCTACACTTGGGTGTTGAATGCTCATCTAGCCACGCTACGGCAGAACAAGACACAGTTCGCTATCCCGGCCCGGACCACAAGCTGGGTCCCGGACCGCGTGACTAGAGGCTTCTTTTGCCCGACGTGGATCTTCATCACCAGCAACACGAAGAACCCCGAGCCCCTCACGGGGCCCCCGTTATATATCGGCCTGGGCTGGGGCTGGCTCCGCCCCTCGCCCCGCCCACCTTCTAGATCTCTCGAGCTCTTTCCCGAAGGCTCCCCGAGAGCTCTTTCAGACCACGTGACCGCCTAACGGCCCCCATCCACCGGTGGCCCTCCTCCAATATCATCCGGTCACGTGTCGGCAGTTCAGCCAGCGTATCATGCCCCAACGTAACCCTGGCTGGCTGACACTCCCTCTCGCTCCCTCGCCGGGAGCCCGCACCGCACACTGTACGTGGTGCCTCCGCGCTGACCAGCGCTCACCCAAGCCCCGCTAGGGCTGGTACTACGCCCAGTAAGCGGGCTACACATAATGTCAGCACATTATCCGCCGTGGCTTCGTAAGCCCGGCACCACACAGTGGCAATCACAGTCACGCCATATATGATGGTTAACCAATAAGGAGCCATCCCTTGACCACACCTGGGTATCGATAAGCCTCCCATTGTATCTCTACCAGATGGAAATTCCTCCGGTACAGCCATCGAAGGCTTCACGAACGACGTAGTCGAAATAGATATGAAATAATATTGGAGCCAGAGGACATCCCTGTCGGACCCCAAGGTGAATAGGGAATGGCTCTGACTCCTGGACAAGCAGTTTTACCCGGGCCTGCCCACCATAATGAAGGTCCTTAATGATGGCCAGAAAATATGGCATATTTGCAGGACCGTCCTTTCCTACAAGCCTGGGCCTCTCCTTGCCAGGACCTTTCCCGGCACACTGAGGAGGGAGATGTCCCTGTAGTTAATAGTCTTCTTAAAGAGGGGGGCCACCAGGGCATTCCCCCAATCCTGCAGAACCCGTCCAGTAGTCCAGACTGTTATTATGATGTCATATAGGGCTGTCTGCACACGAACGCCACCCTCCCTTAGCATTTCTCTTGGGAGATCTTCTCTCCCTGGTGCTTTTCCTGGTCTCAGACTCTGGATAGCCTTCTGTACTTCCTCAACAGATGGCACTTCAACCAGCCACCCAAGGGGGTAACTACTTCTTACAATATTTGAGGCACCGCAGCCTCATCAGGTTCATCCCCACTTAGCCCCATGATATTTTCCAGGTTGAGGGATTTACCCTCCCCCAAGACCTTACAGAAATACTCAGCCAATTTACATACCTATTCCTGGGGGTCGGAGATCGGATCACCTTCCTTTCCCCTAATGATGGTGATAGGTGTGGTGCTGCAGGTTACTTTTTTAAAAATACTTGTTTGTGATCGTGGGCTACGGAGGCAACCACCCATCCTTGCTGCGCCGCACGGCTCTTCGAACCTCCGAGCGAAGGCTGTGGTAAGCCTCATTCTCTCACGTGGGATGCTGTAGACAGTGACAGTGGTTCTGTAGCCTTTTCTCAGCAGCCGGAACACCTCCTCTGTCAGCCAGGGTCTGTGGGGAGGTTTGGTCCGTGCACCCAAAGCAGCCATTGCAACTGCATGAGCCACAGTCTCTAACCTCGCCCATTTCCCCTCAGCATCAGGAGTGGGGGACGATGCCAACCTCAGCTGCAAAGGATGATGAAATTATCACTTGCAACTTTCATCAGCTAGCTGAGACCAAGCCACTTTGGGTTTAAATGGGGTCCTGGATGTACACCCACCACTGGAGTGGAAGAATGGCAAGCGTATCTTACAGATGATAAGCCGATGGTCAGTGGGCAGATCAACTCCATGGTAGGTCCTGGTGCCGGTATCTGCTATTCCGTCACAATATAGTCCAGCAGATGTTCTTTCTTGGACCTGGCGTGCATCCATGATGTGTGGATGTGCCCATGCCGGAACAGCGTGTTGGTAAGTACAAGCTCATGGGCTGCACAAAAGTCTAGTAGCCTTCTACCATTGTTTTTTAAATGATCTGTCCCATACCTTCCAATTACTCCAGACCAGGTGCCAGCATCATGACCAACTCGGTCATTAAAATCACCCAACAGGATGACTCTATCCTGAGGGGCCACTTTAGCTAGCACCTGTGACAGGAGGTCATAGAAGGCATCAGACTCATTGGCCTTGCCTGCATCCCTCCACTGATGTTTATCTTTTGTGGGGGCATAATTAACCACAACCACTACTCCTCACTTCTGGTTGATGGGAAGGTGAGCCCACAGTAACCTGGGGCTTACAGTTTCCCACACCTCACCGCCATGCTCCTACACCCCTTTCGTTTAATTGTTCAGAAGAAGAGACACTCCCTGTTGTTTGGCAGTCTCCTGCCCCGAGAAGAGGACTGTCGACCCCTCATGGTGGCAGGAGCCAGAGCCAGTCCAATGGGCACCCTGAATACCACAGAGATCCAGGTAATACCGGTCCAGCTCCCGACAGAGGAGTGGCAGCCTCTCCTCCGCAGTGAGCATTCGACCATTCTACATGGCCACCCACAATGGCTTTTTGCTGTTTCTGGAGGAATCTTGAGGGTAAAGATTGGAGTCTCCTGGTTTCGCCAAATGGGGTGTGGCCAAGAGACGTCAGAGATGCCTGTCCCCCCGAGGCATCCGGCACAAGCTTCGTTCTATATTCTTCACGTGGTTTCGTGGTAATTAATAGAAGGTGGAGGGGTCACCAGCCCCTCGCACCCATACAGAGCCCCCGTCTGGTCGCTGTGGTGGCTACAAGCGCTATGAAGGGGTATAGCCGATTTTGGAATTGGCCTTCCCTCCATGGCATTGCTCACATCCACCACAGCGTTGCTGTCCGGCACCAGCGAGGAGGTGGGGGGTTGTTTTCGCCTGCACACATATGTAATGGGTTCCGGAAACACTTGTAGAGGTAACTTCTTTATTACAATACAACACTCCAACAGTCCTGATACTCTGTTACAGCCTAGGCACACAGCCTAGGGACACAGCCTAGGAACACAGCCTAGGAACATAGCCTACTCTAGCTACGCTCTGGGGTCCTCCGGCTACAATTACCCTAGGGGAGGCTACCTGACCCGACCCAGCCAAGGTGCGGGTCTAGACTCTGGCTTCCTCGGAACTCGCCCTTACAAGGGCGTAGAGCCGGGAGTCCCAGAGTCCCACCACTGGCCCACACAGCGTCCCGGCCCTTACAAGGACAAGCAGGACGAGGGGGTCCAGGGTCCTAAGCTGGCTGGTCTTGGGTCTTGAGCTGCGACTGGCCCCGATCGGCCAGGGAGCGGCCCTTTTATCCCTCTTGCCCAACGAGGGGTGGGGTTGTGTGTCCTCCCAGATACCCCACAGCCCCCCCATTGGTGGCGCCAAGGGGCTCAGCTGTCTGGGTTGTTTGGGATCCTAGAGCTGGCACTGAGGGCTTAGATGTCTAGGATCCTAGAGCCCCCAGCAGCCCCTCCCCTCTTGGGCTGGCACAGTAGTCCCCCTATGGAACTACACATACATATACATACATGTACACACGTGTACACATGTGTAGTGATGCCGACACACGTTCTTGCTTTACTATGAGCCTTTATGTTATACACAATGCTAATTCTAGCCCCACGCTTTAGTTCATGATGCATGCACTTCATCTTATCTCCAACCACCCCTTCCCCTTGTGCTCTACGCTTTTATATTCCTCGAACCCCCTTTCTCCAAGTTTCGCTCGCCCCATTTCCTCCAGCCAATCATTGTCCTCTTTTCCTAACAGTTGTCAACCGTTTCCCATACAGTCCACCCTCGTTTTCCCACATTTTACCTTTGAATTTTCCTTCCAATCAGTTTAATTCTCTCACCATAACAAATGCTCTTTGAGCCCTCCCTGCACCAATCAGAGGCCCCTAACACACTACCTGACTGTCCGTCTGCATACGTACCACATCGGGCAAGTGGTTGATTGTTTTGGTCTTTACACATGTACAAAGACAGACCCCCTACACAGACACCACGGGTCACTCACCCCACACTCGCCCCATACTCACCCCCACCCGCGCGCCACTCACCACGTATGTACACTGGGGGTCGAAGGCGTGCGTGCCGCATGTGTACAGGTGGGACGCGTTCACGAAGTGCAGCACGCGCACAAAGTTAAGGCACTCCCTCTGCAAAGACAAAGACCCCCGTGTAACCCACACAGACTGCTGGGGCAAGTGCTGTTAGCGAGAAGCAGCACCTGCAAAGGCCGGCGTGGCACACGAGGGAGTGGGTGGTCAGCACCACGCCTGGCCACCTTTGTCTTTCGAATGGAGATGTTAACTACACACCGCACCAGTTACTCATTTGAGGCTGAGTCGACCACACCCAGGACCGATTCAGATAATCGTTGCTGGTGTTGGCTATGAGTGAAAATCAAACTTGGGTCGCACACACACGGGGTCACAGAAGGAAGGCATGTGACTACTCAGCCACCATGGGCACACGATGTGGTTCTGGTACAACCCATGTGTTATACTGCCATCTCCTGGCCACCTTCTCGCAGTCCGGTGGGATTGAGATTTTCAGAAATCTCTGTCATCCACCACAGAGATTCACAGGCGTGCACCACAACATCTGCCAATGCTACAGACATTGATGATGATGATGTTAGCAAAGGTGTTGGTGGTGGATTTTCTTATATAAGTAGTGATGATGGTCATTGTCATGATGATGGTGATGGGAATGGTGGTGGTAGTGATGTTGGTGGTGATCGGGGTGGTTGTAATGATATGATGGTGGTGATGGTGGTGATGGTTGCAATTATATGATGGTGGTGGTGGTGTTAGTGTTATTGGTGGTAAGGGCACCTCAGGGTGTCTCCCTTTCCTTATGCACTCCTCTTTGCTGGCAGTCGTGGCATTCCACACAATCTGTAACACCGCACAAACCACACACATCACAAAGACAAAGGTCCCCCGTGTAGCCTACACAGACTTTTGGGGCCAGTGCTGTTTGCGAGCACCTATGAAGGCTGACATGGCACACGATGGGTGGTGTGGCCAGCCCTATGCTAGGCCACTTTTGTCTCCCCGGGGGAGATGTTTAGATGCCACACCAGATACTCATATGAGGCTGATTTGACCTAGGTGAGGCCCATGACCAGTTTAAATATTTGTCAACAAAGTTGGGTGGTGGCGGGTTTAACGACACATTTATATTTACATCATCTAACCCAAAAAAACCTCTTATGGATAATGTTGGCCACGAAAGCCTATGTGTTAAAATGTTGGCTGTGAGCGGGAATTGAACTCGGATCATCGAGTTCGTAATGAAGTGCGCTATTCACTGTGCCAAAGCCCCCAAATGCACACGCACGCATGCACACATGCACATACACACGCACAAAGATTAAGATCCCCCATACAGCCTTAACAGACTGTTGGAGCAAGTGCTTTTAGCGAAAACCTATGAAGGACTGCACGGCACACGAAGGGGGTGGGTGGCCAATATTATGCCCGGCCGCCTTTGTCTCCCCAGTGGCAATGTTTACACACTGCATTAGGTACTAATTTGAGGCTGAGTCGACCTATGGGAGGCCCAGGACTGGTTCAGATAATCGACACTGGTGTTGGCCATAAGTGGGAATGGAACTCAGATCGCCGAGTTTGTAGCGCAGCACGCTAACTGCAACACTACAGCTCCCCACTCATGCACGCACACTCCACCTTCACCTAACTCAACCACAGCCATTCTGCTTCATAACTACTCACAAACCAACTTCCAACCCCCACCATGCCCCCCCCCTCCCCCCGTGTAAGCTCACCGTGCGGGGCTGGCGGTCAAGCTGGTGAGCGTTGAGCACGACGAGGCCCTCGCAGGCGCCGACGAGGAGCGTCGCCCCATCCGGAGAAAGCGCCAGCGCCCCGCCTCCCCCCACGCGCACAGCCACGCGGCGGACAGCGCTTCCCAGAGCTACACACGGCGTGGAGGGGGGTGGGGACACGGGGGGGGAGAGGGCACGGGGGGGGGCACACAGGGGACAAGGGGTCACCGAGACACAGGGAGACAGAGACACAGGGAGACAGAGACACTGGCCACTCAGACATGGGGACACAGGGTGATTGGAATCACAATCGGAATCATTCGACTGGAGGAGGAATCCAGTCTGAACTATGAAGCTCTTTCCCACAGATGCCCGGTAGGGACGGGTCAGCAAGCTACAACAATAATGCAAAAAAACGATACGAGTGCAAAATAGAGAAAAGGTAAGTAAATCACGAAAATAAATAAATATAACGTATACAATTAGAAATTGCATAAGCACAAACATTCCTGTCGAATTTTCGACACTAAATGCAAGCTTGGGCAAGGCAGGATAACAACAACAGTCCTAGACCACACCAAAACAACGCACACATTTACACATTACATAAGCAAATGTGGTTGTATCCAACACGAATCTTCTTCAGGATAATGTTTGAAGATGTACTATGTTAAGGTAGGAAACGAGGTTGTTCCAATATGTTGGTGTTGTCCATCAGAGTTTTTTTTGGGTTTGATCGCGTAATTATATAAATGCGTCGTTAAAACCCGCCACCACTCGACACACCTGATGAAGCTGGTTGTAATTAGTGGCGAAACGTTGTACTTAGATTGTAAATGTTGTGGCTTGGCTCTCCAACACACCGGCGTGCTGCACTAGTATACTACACTATACACAATACACTACACTACTACACACTACACTACACACTACATTACTATACACTACACTACACCGGTTAGTGCTGTACTAGTGACGAATTGGCACGTTCTGTTTACGTGACAACCCTTACTAGTTGGCTGTGTTGGGTGGTGGTGGGTTTTAACGGCACAATTTTATATTTACGCGATCTAACCCAAACAGAACCTGTATCATGGATGATATTGGTCGTGAAAGCCTATGTTTGTGTTACATTGGCTAAGGCTTTGTCACCGATTCCAATTCTTGTTCTCAGGATAGCTAAAAGGCAATAAGGTGGATGTCTTAGGTTTCTTGGGTCTGACTATGGTGTTAATGAATTAGCGAAGTATAGTGCAGATTTGCAAATAAGGATTTTATGGATGAACAGGGCCAGTCTAATGTAGATTTCTTCTTCTTGGAATGTAAGTTCTAAATCAGTCAGTAAATTCAAGTATGGGCACACCGAGACACTGAGACGCAGGGAAACTGAGACATGGAGGCACGCGCTTCATGTTGCGTCTCGGGAGTTTTTTGTCGCCGTAAGCGGCTCTCACGTTCCACGCGCACACGCACTAATGTAAGCACCGAGTGTTTAGCCAAACCTCCCAATTAGTCAGGCAGCGTACCAAAATGAAGGGGACAGGCTGGATAAAAGGAATCAACTTTGTGAGTTACTTGTTTAGGTCCTACTGGTTCACTTTTTGCTACGATCCATCAGATTTGAGATTTTGGATGCGTTCACGTGACAATTACATTTTTTGATTGCATGGTTATAAAAACCCCAAACGTAGCAGATTTATTTTAATAAATTTTTAATGTGAAAACAATCATATCAACGATAGGTCATTATACATTTATGGAGCTCACATATAACTCATTTTTTTATTAATTTCACACTTTTGTAACTTCATTGGAAACTTCGTTACTTTGAGTTCTGCAACAATGCACTTTGTGTTGGCGCAATCATTTCCATTGTTTTCTTTCTTGGAAGAACATCTCTCTGCATGCCTCATTGATGGAATTCAGGTGGCTGGTCTTCTAATACAAGACGACTGTATAGCGTTCAAGCACTTTGAAGTAATCTGTTTGAACATCCAACTCGGTGTATGGATTCTCCATCATGAAGTTGAAAGCCTGTTACTTAGAGATACGACTTCCAAGCCTGCCATGCTGACCTTTTCCCCTTTCCAAAAAAGGAAGAACCATATCACAGCCTGTGGAACTGTGGACAATGGGTAAGGCAGTGGATTTGTTTTTATCCTAGAGCCTGGGCGATGGCATTGATGTGAAAATAGCTGAAGTTCTTCCCTGCGCCGAAGCTACTCGTATGTCAGTATCCATGACGTGAACCAAACACGTGGCAACCATTCTGCAGGGCACCCTGCAAATGAACCAGCATTCTTGTGTCCGCTTCCTCGTTGCCACATTTTGTCATGCTGCGGTTGGATCCTCTGATCACAACTCTTTGATGACATGTCGCAGACGTTATCTTGGGAGCAACACTATTTATTCACATTAACACACAACACGATCTACACTCGGGTCTCGAATGCCCATCTAACCACGCTACGGCAGAACTAGACACGGTTCGCTATCCCGGTCCGGATCACAAGCTGCTGGGTCCCGGACCGTGTGGATAGAGACTTCTTCTCCCCAACGTGGATCTTCGTAACACCGGCACACGAAGAACCCCGAGGCCCTCGTTATATGCCCCCGGGCTGGGATTGGCTCCGCCCTTCACCCCGCCACCTTCCAGGTCTCTCGAGCTCCTTCTCGAAGGTTCCCGAGAGCTCCTTTGGATCACGTGACCGCCCCACGGCACCTGTCCACCGGTGGCCCCCCTCCAATATCGTCCTGTCACGTGTCAGCAGGTCAATCAGCGTATCATGCCCCAAGGTAACCCTGGCTGGCTGACGCTTGTCAAGCTGCAAGATTTGGTCGTAGCTGACACTGAGACCTAAATCATAGAGTTGTGTGATCAGCTTCTTTGATTGCTTAAGTGTATGAACATTCAGTCCAATTTACAAAGGTAGTGGTAGTTCATAGTTGACTGAATGTTGAGATTTGGCAACAGTGGGAGCTTTTTTCTTACAATTGAAGACAATCATCTCGGATTACAATGTCAGGTGTTTCAGTCATTTTATCGAGACAAAATCATATTTTTGCAATTGTTTTGGTTACATATGTGACATGATGATTGCGTGGTAATGTTTGCAAGACTCTGTTAATGGTGTTTCCTTTCATCAACTTCATGTTAATGTTTTTGACGAAAATACGTGTTTTTTGCGATTTTCACGGTGCGGAATGAACAAAAATAACATTTTGGCTCGTAAAAACTGTCCCAATGACTTGTTTTCGTGGATCCTCGC
Organism: Entosphenus tridentatus; assembly: GCA_014621495.2. Taxonomy (NCBI): domain Eukaryota; kingdom Metazoa; phylum Chordata; class Hyperoartia; order Petromyzontiformes; family Petromyzontidae; genus Entosphenus; species Entosphenus tridentatus. The sequence continues at coordinate 415,265 of CM025615.2, forward strand.
AAAAAACTTAAAAGTATTTCCTATGAAGATCATCTAAATCAAATATGATGCTTTTATCCACTCTGTCCCCATTTCATCAAGATCCGGCCCTAAGCTGTCTGACTAAATATAGGGCCACAAAGGTCGGGCAATTGCCAGTAGCGCCGGTTGTGGCTGATGCCTTCCCTTGCGCGTCCACGTTTTTCCCTGCCTCAGAATCTCACGGAAATTGAGCGCGGCATGGTGGCGGCGTGTCATAAATGCGCGTTTTTTATATAATTGTCAATTTCTCCTGCACGGCCTCCACGCCGTGTGCGTGCATGTGTCACCGTGGTGCGGGATCGTGGAGCGGGGGACGGCGAACGCGTCATCACGGACCCCGCGCTCGTGGGCCCAGGTGCACGGCCCCCACGTCACCAAGGCGACCCAGATGAGCGGCCAGCGAGGGGGGGCTGGGCCCCCCACAGCCAGCGGGACCCCTTCCATGGCAGCACCTACACTCACACAAAGACAGAGATCCCCCGTGCAGCCTTAAACAGGCTGCTGGGGCAAGTCAGTGTCTTTATTTAGACTGGAGGAATCTGATGGCCTAGGAAGCTATTTTTCACAGATGTCTAGTACAAGCATGGGGTCAGAAGTGGTATAAGCGAGCAGCACCCATGAAGGTCGGCACAACGGCGTTTGTCTCCCCAGTGCTGATGGCACCAGGTGCCCATGTAGGGCTCAGCAGACCTAGGAGAGGCCCAGGACTGGTTCACATATTCGATGTCATTGATGTTGACTGTGATATCGCACCCATGTAACTTGTGATCGCATACTACTGAAGAGGTTTCCTTAGCCTTAGCAACTCGCGACCACCATTCATCCTCGCAGCACCGCACGGTTTTCCGAACCTCTGAGCGAAAGCTGTGATAAACCTCCTCTCGCTCGTATGTGGATGCCAACCACCACAGTGGAAGTATGGTACGCACAGATGACAAGCCGATGGTAAGTGGGCAGATCAGCTCCACGGTAGGTCCTGGTGTCAAGGACATGAGCCCACATTAGCTGTTCCGTCACTATATAGTCCAGCAGATGTTTATGCTTGGACTCGGCGTACATCCATGATGTTATGTGGATGTGCCGATGCCGGAACAGCATTGAGCTGATCTGGCCCATGCTTCTAATCATTCTAACCTAGGTGTCTGTGTCATGACCCACACAGAGATTAAAGTCAACCAACAGGATGACTCTATCCCGAGGTCATAGAAGGCATCTATCTGACTCATCGGCATTGTTTCCATCCCTCCACTGATGTTCATCTTTGGTGGGGGCGTAAGTAACCACCACCATTCCTTAACTCCTATGCACAACAGAGGCACACACTGTAAAATAATGAATAAAGCAGACACACATATAAACCCATAGCCACAGACAGCTACACACATAGATACATTACACAATGTCACAAAGAAATGCACAAGAATAGAGCTTGTATGTCCATGTTGAACTTCTTTTGCAGTGTACGTAGACAACTGTGATAATCGGAGGTGCGGGGGAGAGATAACAAATTATTTCTATAACTGACAAAGATAAATACTATATAGAAATAAACGAAATATTTAAAACGTTTAAAATTGTACAAAAATAATTGGTTTAACTTGTAACTTATGGAAAGCCTAAGGCCCAGGTCTGGGTGAAGTGCTGGGCCTCACCTCAGTCCTCGCCACAAAAACGGCGACATCCAAGACAGAGAAAGAGCAAGGGAGGTGTTTTTTTATTAAGTAAAAAAAATACATCCACAAATATACGAATGTACATAGACGAGTAGAAATACATCACCACTACAATTCGCCACGTGTTCACAGACATAGCCACACACACTCAGAATGCATCCAAAGATAAAGATCCACCGTATAGCCTTGACTGTTGGGTCAAATGCTGTGAGCAAGTTACATCTAAGAAGGCCAACACGGCACACGATGAGGTCGGGTGCTCAGCACCACGCCCGGCCGCCTTTGTCTCCCCAGTGGCGATGTTTACACATTACACTAGCTACTCATTTGAGGCTTAGTCGGCATGTGGGAGGCCCAGGACCGGTTCAGATAATGAATCATTTGTCACTGGTGTTGGTCCGTGAGTGGGAATCAAACTCGGGTGGCCGGGTTCGTTGAGCACCACGGAGGTTTGGGATGAATGGAAAAGAAATAATAGTTGCGAAAATTGTACAAATTATTATTTTGTATCGCGCTACACCGGCGTACCGCCAGTACGTCCACGTGCTGTGAGCGAGCACCGATGAAGGCCAGCACGGCACACGAGGGGGTGGGTGGCCAGCACCACGCGTACACCGACACACCATGCGCCTCTCTGCCACCGTGATGTCAGCAAAGGTGCATATACTCACGTGCACATGCTTTGTGAAGGCTGTCCGTGGCCGGCACATCGATGAATGATGGTGGTGATGATGCTGCTGATGGTGGTGATGATGCTGTTGGTGGTAGTGTTGCTGATTATTTTGATGATGACAATAACAGTTGTGATGACGTTGATATGAATACTGCAATAGTCATAATGGTGATGACAATGGTGTTAGTCGTGATGTTTACGTTGATATTTTAAACCGGTAACGCGCCGCACCGTATTGGCTCACTCTGAAAGAGAACGACTCAGAGGCGCGACTGCCCTCTATGTATCAAAGTGTTGTCGACTAATTAATCAGTGTTTACATTTGGATGGAAACCAGAGCCACCTCGGAGAAAACCCACGCGTGCGACGGGGAAACGCTCGATCCGATTCACACGGGATCGGTGGAGTCCACATTTGTTTCTGTACCGCATTCTCCTGGGGAGCCCGGGCACCTCAACGCCCACGGGATGCAAATGTGCGTGATCCACCAACCCTCGCCTCCAGCGCTGCGTTACAGGCCACGTGCAGAGCCACCACCAAGTGATGTTGAAAATGGTGGCGGCGATGATTGGGGTAGTGGAGCGGTTAGCGCGCTGCACTACTAAAGCCAGCCATCCGAGTTCGATTCCCGCTCAGGGCCAACAGCAGTGACGATTATTTGAACAGGCCCTGGGCTTCTCCTAGGTCGACTCAGCCTCAAATGAGTACCTGGTGCAGTGTGTAAACATTGCCACTAGGGAGACAAAGGTGGCCGGGCGTGGTGTTGGCCATCTACCCCCTTTTGTGCCGTGCCGGCCTTCATAGGTGCTCGCTCACAGCACTTTCCCCAGCAGTCTGTTAAAGGCTATAGAGGGGATCTTTGTCTTTGGTGTTGATAATAATGTTGATGAAAATTATGGTTTACGAAGATGATGTTATTTGTGATGATGGTGACAAAAATGGTGAGGATGCTGGTGATGAGGATAATGAGTGATTACGATCGAATTACCAATTTGCAGCGTGCTTCCTCCCTCCCTCCGCCACGTGTCAATTTGTGTTGTCCTTCCCCCGCACCTCCGATTAGCACGGTTGGCTACGTACGGTGCAAAAGAAGTTCAACATACATATTGTTCACATGCCACCTATTGTCTCATGCTCACCCATTGTCTCATGGTCACCCATTGTCTCATGCTCACCCATTATCTCTTGCTCACCCATTGTCTCTTGCTCACCCATTGTCTCATGCTCACCCATTGTCTCTTGCTCACCCATTGTCTCATGGTCACCCATTGTCTCTTGCTCACCCATTGTCTCATGCTCACCCATTGTCTCTTTCTCACCCATTGTCTCATGCTCACCCATTGTCTCATGGTCAACCATTGTCTCATGCTCACCCATTGTCTCTTGCTCACCCATTGTCTCATGGTCACCCATTGTCTCATGGTCACCTATTGTCTGTTGATACCTATGTATTTTCTATTGTCCATTGCTACGGCAGTTATCCATGTTAGTAGACACGGACCGCATCCTCCCATTGTTCACCGCTTCCCGGGTGTTGAGCTATTCAGCATCTATTGCCAACTGCTCCTCCACCGTGTATATGTTACAATGTGCATCGTTACCACGTTGAATCACCTGCTCCTATTGTCTATCGTTCCCCTATGCACAGTCGATTGCTCTGTATCGCCTCTTCTTCCGAATCCCAAGAGTGTCCATCTACTGCGTATTGTCGAGTGTCCATGAGTGACCCGTTGTTTCACTACTCTGCTCCGCTGCCGATTGATTGAGTCGCCTCTGCTCACCGCATTAACGATGCACCGTCCATTCGCACCGTCAATCTCAACCTCGGCACCACCGATGCCGGCATGACCACCACCACCAGCACGAACACTCTCTCTTAACTGTCGGCATGTATTCCATGCACACCCATACAACTACACCGACACACACACACCTACACATGTACACACACGCATGCACGGACACACCTACATAAGCACATACACAAAGAGTATGCACACACACAGAGTATGCACACACACATACCTAAACACGCACACGTCCATACGCACAAAGATCCTCCGTGTAGCTTTAACACGATGGGGTGGGTGGCCAGAACCACGCCCGGCTGCCTTGATCTGCCTCGCGCTCTTCTCACATCACAACAGGTACTCATTTGAGGCTGAGTCGACCTAGGGGAGGACCAGGACCGGTTCAGATTATCGTCACCGGTGTTGGCGATGAGCTGGAATCGAACTCGGCTAGCCAGGTTCGAAGCGCATCGCGCTAATCGTTACACTACCGCTCCCCATAACACGGACTCACACAGCCATTCGTATATAATAAAGACACAAATCCCCCGTATAGTCTTGACAGACTGTTTGGGCAGGGGCTCTGAGCGAGCATCTATTCATATATACACAGCGTGCACTCACCCACACAGCACTCACCCACACAGCACTCACCCACACAGCACCCACACACAGCACTCACACACACAGCACTCACACACAGCACCCACACACAGCTCACACACAGCACTCACACACACA